>JAINUT010002887.1:0-20864 GCA_020205555.1 Panax stipuleanatus | reverse complement strand
TGCGTAGATCTCACACAGTCTTCATTTAGGGAGACCTTCATATTGTTTCATTGGTTGTATCAAATTACAAAGAAAGAGGAGATTAAGAGTTGTATTACTTCGTTCTACTTTGATTAGCGTTAAAAGGAGAAACCCATGACTGTGGCGTTCAAAACCATGCGTACATCTCACACAAGTCTTCATTTAGGAGACCTTATTGTTTCATTGGTGTTCTAAAATTGTCAAAGAAAGAGGTGATTAGGAGTCCTATAACTTCGTTCTTGTTTGATTAGCATCAAAAGGAGCAATTCCATGACTATCACGTTCAAACCATGCGTACATCTCACACAAGTCTTCATTTAAGGAGACCTTCTTATTGTTTCATTGGTTCTCTAAATTGTCAAAGAAAGAGGTGATTATGAGTCATATTACTTCGTTCTAGTTGAAATTAGCATCAAAGTAGCAATCCAATCAATATCGCGTCCAAAACGATGCTTAGATCTCACACAAGTCTTCATTTAGGGAGACCTTCATATTTCATTGGTTGTATCAAATTTACAAAGAAAGAGGTGATTAAGAGTTGTATTACTTCGTTCAACTTTGATTAGTGTTAAAGGAGAAACCCATGACTGTGGCGTTCAAAACCATGCGTACATCTCGCACAAGTCTTCATTTAGGGAGATTATTGTTTCATTGGGGTTCTAAAATTGTCAAAGAAAGAGGTGATTAGGAGTCCTATAACTTCGTTGTTGTTGATTAGCATCAAAAGGAGCAATTCCGTGACTATCGCATTCAAAACCATGCGTACATCTCACACAAGTCTCCATTCAAGGAGACCTTCTTATTGTTTCATTGGTTCTCTAAAATTTTTAAAGAAAGAGGTGATTAGGAGTTCTATTACTCGTTCTAATATGATTAGTATCAAAAGGAGCAATCCCACGACTATCGCGTTAAAAACGATGCGTAGTACATCTCACACAAGTCTTGATTTAGGTAGACCTTTTTATTGATTCATTGGATTTTCAAATTGTCAATGAAAGAGGTTTTATGAGTCTTATGACTTCGTTCTAGTTCGATTTGCATCAAAAGAAGCAATTCTATCACTAGTGCCTTCAAAACGATCCGTACATCTCACACATGTCTTCATTTAGGAAGACCTTCTTATTGTTTCATTAGTTCTTTAAATTGTAAAAATATAGGTGATTATGAGTCCTATATTTCGTTCTAGTTGAAATTAGAATCAAAAGGAGCAATCCCATCACTATAGCGTCCAAAACGATGCGTAGATCTCACAAGTCTTCATTAGGGAGACCTTCATATTGTTCCATTGGTTGTTTCAAATTTACAAAGAAAGAGGTGATTAAGAGTTGTTTTACTTCGTTCTACTTTGATTAGCGTCAAAAGAAGAAACCCATGACTATCACGTTCAAAACCATGCGTACATCTCACACAAGTCTTTATTTAGGGAGATCTTATTATTTTTTGGTGCTCTAAAATTGTCAAAGAAAGAGGTGATTAGGAGTCCTATAACTTCGTTCTAATTTGATTAGCATCAAAAGGAGCAATCCCATGACTATCGCGTTCAAAACGATGCGTACATCTCACACAAGTCTTTATTTAAAGAGACTTTCTTATTGTTTCATTGGTTCTCTAAAATTATCAAAGAAAGAGATGATTATGAGTCCTATTACTTGGTTCTAATTTGATTAGCATCAAAAGGAGCATTCCATGACTATCGCGTTAAAAACGATATGTACATCTCACACAAGTCTTGATTTAGGGGAGAACTTCTTGTGTCATTGGTTCCCTCAAATTATCAGAGAAAGAGGTGATTATGAGTCCTACGACTTCTTTCTATTTAGATTAGCATTAAATGGAGCAATCCTATCACTAGCGCCTTCAAAACGATCCGTACATCTCACACAAGTTTCATTTAGGGAGACCTTCTTATTGTTTTGTTAGTTTCACAAATTGTCAAAATATAGGATTATGAGTCATATTACTTCGTTCTAGTTGAAATGAGCATCAAAAGGAGTAATCCAATCAATATCGCGTCCAAAACGATGCGTAGATCTCACACAAGTCTTCATTTAGGGAGACCTTCATTTGTTTCATTGGTTGTATCAAATTTACAAAGAAAGAGGAGATTAAGAGTTGTATTACTTCGTTCTACTTTGATTAGCTTTAAAGGAGAAACCATGACTGTGGCGTTCAAAAACCATGCGTACATCTCACAAAGTCTTCATTTAGGAGACCTTATTGTTTCATTGGTGTTCTAAAATTGTCAAAGAAAGAGGTGATTAGGAGTCCTATAACTTCGTTCTTGTTTGATTAGCATCAAAAGGAGCAATTCCATGACTATCACGTTCAAAACCATGCGTACATCTCACACAAGTCTTCATTTAAGGAGACCTTCTTATTGTTTCATTGGTTCTCTAAAATTGTCAAAGAAAGAGGTGATTATGAGTCTATTACTTCGTTCTAGTTGAAATTAGCATCAAAAGTAGCAATCCAATCAATATCGCGTCCAAAACGATGCTTAGATCTCACACAAGTCTTCATTTAGGGAGACCTTCATATTGTTTCATTGGTTGTATCAAATTTACAAAGAAAGAGGTGATTAAGAGTTGTATATTTCGTTCAACTTTGATTAGTGTTAAAAGGAGAAACCCATGACTGTGGCGTTCAAAACCATGCGTACATCTCGCACAAGTCTTCATTTAGGGAGACCTTATTGTTTCATTGGGGTTCTAAAATGTCAAAGAAAGAGGTGATTAGGAGTCCTATAACTTCGTTGTTGTATGATTAGCATCAAAAGGAGCAATTCCGTGACTATCGCGTTCAAAACCATGCGTACATCTCACACAAGTCTCCATTCAAGGAGACCTTCTTATTGTTTCATTGGTTCTCTAAAATTTTAAAGAAAGAGGTGATTAGGAGTTCTATTACTTCGTTCTAATATGATTAGTATCAAAAGGAGCAATCCCACGACTATCGCGTTAAAACGATGCGTAGTACATCTCACACAAGTCTTGATTTAGGTAGACCTTTTTATTGATTCATTGGATTTTCAAATTGTCAATGAAAGAGGTTTTTATGATCTTATGACTTCGTTCTAGTTCGATTTGCATCAAAAGAAGCAATTCTATCACTAGTGCCTTCAAAACGATCCGTACATCTCACACATGTCTTCATTTAGGAAGACCTCTTATTGTTTCATTAGTTCTTTAAAATTGTAAAAATATAGGTGATTATGAGTCCTATTATTTCGTTCTAGTTGAAATTAGAATCAAAAGGAGCAATCCATCACTATAGCGTCCAAAACGATGCGTAGATCTCACACAAGTCTTCATTAGGGAGACCTTCATATTGTTCCATTGGTTGTTTCAAATTTACAAAGAAAGAGGTGATTAAGAGTTGTTTACTTCGTTCTACTTTGATTAGCGTCAAAAGAAGAAACCCATGACTATCACGTTCAAAACCATGCGTACATCTCACACAAGTTTATTTAGGGAGACTTTTATTATTTTTTGGTGCTCTAAAATTGTCAAAGAAAGAGGTGATTAGGAGTCCTATAACTTCGTTCTAATTTGATTAGCATCAAAAGAAGCAATCCCATGACTATCGCGTTCAAAACGATGCGTACATCTCACACAAGTCTTTATTTAAAGAGACTTTCTTATTGTTTCATTGGTTCTCTAAAATTATCAAAGAAAGAGATGATTATGAGTCCTATTACTTGGTTCTAATTTGATTAGCATCAAAAGGAGCATTCCATGACTATCGCGTTAAAAACGATGTGTACATCTCACACAAGTCTTGATTTAGGGGAGAACTTATTGTGTCATTGGTTCCCTCAAATTATCAGAGAAAGAGGTGATTATGAGTCCTACGACTTCTTTCTATTTAGATTAGCATTAAATGGAGCAATCCTATCACTAGCGCCTTCAAAACGATCCGTACATCTCACACAAGTTTTCATTTAGGGAGACCTTCTTATTGTTTTGTTAGTTTTCACAAATTGTCAAAATATAGGTGATTATGAGTCATATTACTTCGTTCTAGTTGAAATGAGCATCAAAAGGAGTAATCCAATCAATATCGCGTCCAAAACGATGCGTAGATCTCACACAAGTCTTCATTTAGGGAGACCTTCATATTGTTTCATTGGTTGTATCAAATTTACAAAGAAAGAGGAGATTAAGAGTTGTATTACTTCGTTCTACTTTGATTAGCGTTAAAAGGAGAAACCATGACTGTGGCGTTCAAAACCATGCGTACATCTCACACAAGTCTTCATTTAGGAGACCTTATTGTTTCATTGGTGTTCTAAAATTGTCAAAGAAAGAGGTGATTAGGAGTCCTATAACTTCGTTCTTGTTTGATTAGCATCAAAAGGAGCAATTCCATGACTATCACGTTCAAAACCATGCGTACATCTCACACAAGTCTTCATTTAAGGAGACCTTCTTATTGTTTCATTGGTTCTCTAAAATTGTCAAAGAAAGAGGTGATTATGAGTCATATTACTTCGTTCTAGTTGAAATTAGCATCAAAAGTAGCAATCCAATCAATATCGCGTCCAAAACGATGCTTAGATCTCACACAAGTCTTCATTTAGGGAGACCTTCATATTGTTTCATTGGTTGTATCAAATTTACAAAGAAAGAGGTGATTAAGAGTTGTATTACTTCGTTCAACTTTGATTAGTGTTAAAAGGAGAAACCCATGACTGTGGCGTTCAAAACCATGCGTACATCTCGCACAAGTCTTCATTTAGGGAGACCTTATTGTTTCATTGGGGTTCTAAAATTGTCAAAGAAAGAGGTGATTAGGAGTCCTATAACTTCGTTGTTGTATGATTAGCATCAAAAGGAGCAATTCCGTGACTATCGCGTTCAAAACCATGCGTACATCTCACACAAGTCTCCATTCAAGGAGACCTTCTTATTGTTTCATTGGTTCTCTAAAATTTTAAAGAAAGAGGTGATTAGGAGTTCTATTACTTCGTTCTAATATGATTAGTATCAAAAGGAGCAATCCCACGACTATCGCGTTAAAAACGATGCGTAGTACATCTCACACAAGTCTTGATTTAGGTAGACCTTTTTATTGATTCATTGGATTTCTAAATTGTCAATGAAAGAGGTTTTATGAGTCTTATGACTTCGTTCTAGTTCGATTTGCATCAAAAGAAGCAATTCTATCACTAGTGCCTTCAAAACGATCCGTACATCTCACACATGTCTTCATTTAGGAAGACCTTCTTATTGTTTCATTAGTTCTTAAAATTGTAAAAATATAGGTGATTATGAGTCCTATTATTTCGTTCTAGTTGAAATTAGAATCAAAAGGAGCAATCCATCACTATAGCGTCCAAAACGATGCGTAGATCTCACACAAGCTTCATTTAGGGAGACCTTCATATTGTTCCATTGGTTGTTTCAAATTTACAAAGAAAGAGGTGATTAGAGTTGTTTTACTTCGTTCTACTTTGATTAGCGTCAAAAGAAGAAACCCATGACTATCACGTTCAAACCATGCGTACATCTCACAAAGTCTTATTTAGGGAGACTTATTATATTATTGGTGCTCTAAAATTGTCAAAGAAAGAGGTGATTAGGAGTCCTAACTTCGTTCTAATTTGATTAGCATCAAAAGGAGCAATCCCATGACTATCGCGTTCAAAACGATGCGTACATCTCACACAAGTCTTTTTAAAGAGACTTTCTTATTGTTTCATTGGTTCTCTAAAATTATCAAAGAAAGAGATGATTATGAGTCCTATTACTTGGTTCTAATTTGATTAGCATCAAAGGAGCATTCCATGACTATCGCGTTAAAAACGATATGTACATCCACACAAGTCTTGATTTAGGGGAGAACTTCTTATTGTGTCATTGGTTCCCTCAAATTATCAGAGAAAGAGGTGATTATGAGTCCTACGACTTTTTCTTTAGATTAGCATTAAATGGAGCAATCCTATCACTAGCGCCTTCAAAACGATCCGTACATCTCACACAAGTTTTCATTTAGGGAGACCTTCTTATTGTTTTGTTAGTTTTACAAATTGTCAAAAATAGGTGATTATGAGTCATATTACTTCGTTCTAGTTGAAATGAGCATCAAAAGGAGTAATCCAATCAATATCGCGTCCAAAACGATGCGTAGATCTCACACAAGTCTTCATTTAGGGAGACCTTCATATTGTTTCATTGGTTGTATCAAATTTACAAAGAAAGAGGGATTAAGAGTTGTATTACTTCGTTCTACTTTGATTAGCGTTAAAGGAGAAACCATGACTGTGGCGTTCAAAACCATGCGTACATCTCACAAAGTCTTCATTTAGGAGACCTTATGTTTCATTGGTGTTCTAAAATTGTCAAAGAAAGAGGTGTTAGGAGTCCTATAACTTCGTTCTTGTTTGATTAGCATCAAAAGGAGCAATTCCATGACTATCACGTTCAAAACCATGCGTACATCTCACACAAGTCTTCATTTAAGGAGACCTTCTTATTGTTTCATTGGTTCTCTAAAATTGTCAAAGAAAGAGGTGATTATGAGTCATATTACTTCGTTCTAGTTGAAATTAGCATCAAAAGTAGCAATCCAATCAATATCGCGTCCAAAACGATGCTTAGATCTCACACAAGTCTTCATTTAGGGAGACCTTCATATTGTTTCATTGGTTGTATCAAATTTACAAAGAAAGAGGTGATTAAGAGTTGTATTACTTCGTTCAACTTTGATTAGTGTTAAAAGGAGAAACCCATGACTGTGCGTTCAAAACCATGCGTACATCTCGCACAAGTCTTCATTTAGGGAGACTTATGTTTCATTGGGGTTCTAAAATTGTCAAAGAAAGAGGTGATTAGGAGTCCTATAACTTCGTTGTTGTTGATTAGCATCAAAAGGAGCAATTCCGTGACTATCGCGTTCAAAACCATGCGTACATCTCACACAAGTCTCCATTCAAGGAGACCTTCTTATTGTTTCATTGGTTCTCTAAAATTTTTAAAGAAAGAGGTGATTAGGAGTTCTTTTCGTTCTAATATGATTAGTATCAAAAGGAGCAATCCCACGACTATCGCGTTAAAAACGATGCGTAACATCTCACACAAGTCTTGATTTAGGTAGACCTTTTATTGATTCATTGGATTTTCAAATTGTCAATGAAAGAGGTTTTATGAGTCTTATGACTTCGTTCTAGTTCGATTTGCATCAAAAGAAGCAATTCTATCACTAGTGCCTTCAAAACGATCCGTACATCTCACACATGTCTTCATTTAGGAAGACCTTCTTATTGTTTCATTAGTTCTTTAAAATTGTAAAATATAGGTGATTATGAGTCCTATTATTTCGTTCTAGTTGAAATTAGAATCAAAAGGAGCAATCCATCACTATAGCGTCCAAAACGATGCGTAGATCTCACACAAGTCTTCATTAGGGAGACCTTCATATTGTTCATTGGTGTTTCAAATTTACAAAGAAAGAGGTGATTAAGAGTGTTTTACTTCGTTCTACTTTGATTATCGTCAAAAGAGAAAACCATGACTATCACGTTCAAAACCATGCGTACATCTCACACAAGTCTTTATTTAGGGAGACCTTATTATTTTCATTGGTGCTCTAAAATTGTCAAAGAAAGAGGTGATTAGGAGTATAACTTCGTTCTATTTGATTAGCATCAAAAGAGCAATCCCATGACTATCGCTTCAAAACGATGCGTACATCTCACACAAGTCTTATTTAAAGAGACTTCTTATTGTTTCATTGGTTCTCTAAAATTATCAAAGAAAGAGAGTGATTATGAGTCCTATTACTTGGTTCTAATTGATTAGCATCAAAAGGAGCATTCCATGACTATCGCGTTAAAAACGATTGTACATCTCACACAAGTCTTGATTTAGGGAGAACTTCTTATTGTGTCATTGGTTCTCAAAATCAGAGAAAGAGGTGATTATGAGTCCTACGACTTCTTTCTTTTAGATTAGCATTAAATGGAGCAATCCTATCACTAGCGCCTTCAAAACGATCCGTACATCTCACACAAGTTTTCATTAGGGAGACCTTCTTATTGTTTTGTTAGTTTCACAAATTTCAAAATATAGGTGATTATGAGTCATATTACTTCGTTCTAGTTGAAATGAGCATCAAAAGGAGTAATCCAATCAATATCGCGTCCAAAACGATGCGTAGATCCACAAGTCTTCATTTAGGAGACCTTCATATGTTCATTGGTTGTATCAAATTTACAAAGAAAGAGGAGATTAAGAGTGTTTACTTCGTTCTACTTTGATTAGCATAAAAGGAGAAACTATGACTGGCGTTCAAAACCATGCGTACATCTCACAAAGTCTTCATTTAGGAGACCTTATTGTTTCATTGGTGTTCTAAAATTGTCAAAAAAATATAGGTGATTAGGAGTCCTATAACTTCGTTCTTGTTTGATTAGCATCAAAAGGAGCAATTCCATGACTATCACGTCCAAAACATGCGTACATCTCACACAAGTCTTCATTTAAGGAGACCTTCTTATTGTTCATTGGTTCTCTAAAATTGTCAAAGAAAGAGGTGATTATGAGTTAGTTATTACTTCGTTCTAGTTGAAATTAGCATCAAAAGTAGCAATCCATCATATCGTCAAAACATGCTAGATCTCACACAAGTCTTATTTAGGGAGACCTTCATATTGTTTCATTGGTGTATCAAATTTCAAAGAAAGAGGTGATTAGAGTTGTATACTTCGTTCAACTTTGATTAGTGTTAAAAAGAGAAACCCATGACTGTGTTCAAAACATGCGTACATCTCGCACAAGTCTTATTTAGAGACTTATTGTTTCATTGGTTCTAAAATTATCAGAAAGAGGTGATTAGGAGTCCTATACTTCGTTGTTTTGATTAGCATCAAAAGGAGCAATTCCGTGACTATCGCGTTCAAAACATGCGTACATCTCACACAAGTCTCCATTCAAGGAGACTTCTTATTGTTTCATTGGTTCTCAAATTAAAGAAAGAGGTGATTAGGAGTCTCTACTTCGTTCTAATAGATTAGTATCAAAAGGAGCAATCCACACTATCGCGTTAAAACGACGTAGTACATCTCACACAAGTTTGATTTAGGAGACCTTTTATTGATTTGATTTCTCAAATTGTCAATAAGAGGTTTATGAGTCATATACTTCGTTCTAGTTGATGAGCATCAAAAGAAGCAATCATCACTAGTCCTTCAAAACGATGCGTAGATCTCACACAGTCTTCATTTAGGAGACCTTCATATTGTTTCATTAGTTTTAAAATTTAAAAATAGGGATTATGAGTTATTATTCGTTCTAGTTGATTAGAATCAAAAGGAGAAATACTATAGCGTCCAAAACATGCGTAGATCTCACACAAGTCTTCATTTAGGAGACCTTTATTGTTCATTGGTGTTTCAAATTTCAAAGAAAGAGGTGATTAGGAGTTTTACTTCGTTCTTTGATTAGTCAAAAAAGAGAAACATGACTATCACGTTCAAAACCATGCGTACATCTCACACAAGTCTTATTTAGGAGACCTTATTATTTTCATTGGTTCTCTAAAATTGTCAAAGAAAGAGGTGATTATGAGTCATAACTTCGTTCTAGTTGATTAGCATCAAAAGTAGCAATCCATCTATCGCGTTCAAAACGATGCTTAGATCTCACACAAGTCTTTTTAGAGACTTCATATTGTTTCATTGGTTGTATCAAATTACAAAGAAAGAGGTGATTAGAGTTGTATTACTTGGTTCAATTGATTAGTTAAAAGGAGCACCCATGACTGCGTTAAAAACATGTACATCTCACACAAGTCTTCATTTAGGGAACCTTATTGTTTCATTGGTTCTAAATTATAAGAAAGAGGTGATTAGGAGTCCTATAACTTCGTTGTTTGATTAGCATCAAAAGGAGCAATTCCGTGACTATCGCTTCAAAACCATGCGTACATCTCACACAAGTCTCCATTCAAGGAGACCTTCTTATTGTTTCATTTTCTAAAATTGTAAAAAGAGGTGATTAGGAGTATTACTTCGTTCTATGATTAGTATCAAAAGGAGCAATCCACCAATATCGCGTAAAACGATGCGTAGATCTCACCAAGTCTTGATTTAGGTAGACCTTTATTGATTCATTGGTTTTCAAATTGTCAATGAAAGAGGTTTTATGAGTTATTACTTCGTTCTTTGATTATTTAAAAAGAAGCAATTCTATCACTAGTGCCTTCAAAACGATCCGTACATCTCACACATGTCTTCATTTAGGAAGACCTTATTGTTTCATTAGTTCTTTAAAATTGTAAAAATATAGGTGATTAGGAGTCCTATTATTTCGTTCTATTGAAATTAGAATCAAAAGGAGCAATCCCATCACTATAGCGTCCAAAACGATGCGTAGATCTCACACAAGTCTTCATTTAGGGAGACCTTCATATTGTTCCATTGGTTTCAAATTTACAAAGAAAGAGGTGATTAAGAGTTTTACTTCGTTCTTGATTAGCGTCAAAAGAAGAAACCCATGACTATCACGTTCAAAACCATGCGTACATCTCACACAAGTCTTAGGGAGACCTTTTATTATTCATTGGTGCTCAAAATTGTCAAAGAAAGAGGTGATTAGGAGTCCTATACTTCGTTCTTGATTTGCAGCAAAAGAAGCAATCCCATGACTATCGCGTTCAAAACGATGCGTACATCTCACACAAGTCTTTATTTAAAGAGACTTTCTTATTGTTTCATTGGTTCTCTAAAATTATCAAAGAAAGAGATGATTATGAGTCCTATTATTCTTTTGATTAGCATCAAAAGGAGCATTCCATGATATCGCAAAACGATGGTACATCTCACACAAGTCTTGTTTAGGGAGAACTTCTTATTGTGTCATTGGTTCCCTCAAATTATCAAGAAAGAGGTGATTATGAGTTACTTTTCTATTTAGATTAGCAAAATGGAGCAATCCTATCACTTCAAAACGATCCGTACATCTCACACAAGTTTTCATTTAGGGAGACCTTCTTATTGTTTTTGTTAGTCACAAATTGTCAAAATATAGGTGATTATGAGTATACTTCGTTCTAGTTGAAATGAGCATCAAAAGGAGTAATCCAATCAATATCGCGTCCAAAACGATGCGTAGATCTCACACAAGTCTTTTTAGGGAGACCTTCATATTGTTTCATTGGTTGTAAATTTACAAAGAAAGAGAGATTTGTATTACTTCGTTCTACTTTGATTAGCGTTAAAAGGAGAAACCCATGACTGTGGCGTTCAAAACATGCGTACATCTCACACAAGTCTTCATTTAGGAGACCTTATTGTTTCATTGGTGTTCTAAATTGTCAAAGAAAGAGGTGATTAGGAGTCCTATAACTTCGTTCTTGTTGATTAGCATCAAAAGGAGCAATTCCATCATCACGTTCAAAACCATGCGTACATCTCACACAAGTCTTCATTTAAGGAGACCTTCTTTTTTTTTGTTCTCTAAAATTGTCAAAAAGAGGTGATTATGAGTATACTTCGTTCTAGTTGAAATTAGCATCAAAAGTAGCAATCCAATCAATATCGCGTCCAAAACGATGCTTAGATCTCACACAAGTCTTCATTTAGGGAGACCTTCATATTGTTTCATTGGTTGTATCAAATTTACAAAGAAAGAGGTGATTAAGAGTTGTATTACTTCGTTCAACTTTGATTAGTGTTAAAAGGAGAAACCCATGACTGTGGCGTTCAAAACCATGCGTACATCTCGCACAAGTCTTCATTTAGGGAGACCTTATTGTTTCATTGGGGTTCTAAAATTGTCAAAGAAAGAGGTGATTAGGAGTCCTATAACTTCGTTGTTGTTGATTAGCATCAAAAGGAGCAATTCCGTGACTATCGCGTTCAAAACCATGCGTACATCTCACACAAGTCTCCATTCAAGGAGACCTTCTTATTGTTTCATTGGTTCTCTAAAATTTTTAAAGAAAGAGGTGATTAGGAGTTCTATTACTTCGTTCTAATATGATTAGTATCAAAAGGAGCAATCCCACGACTATCGCGTTAAAAACGATGCGTAGTACATCTCACACAAGTCTTGATTTAGGTAGACCTTTTTATTGATTCATTGGATTTTCAAATTGTCAATGAAAGAGGTTTTTATGAGTCTTATGACTTCGTTCTAGTTCGATTTGCATCAAAAGAAGCAATTCTATCACTAGTGCCTTCAAAACGATCCGTACATCTCACACATGTCTTCATTTAGGAAGACCTTCTTATTGTTTCATTAGTTCTTTAAAATTGTAAAAATATAGGTGATTATGAGTCCTATTATTTCGTTCTAGTTGAAATTAGAATCAAAAGGAGCAATCCCATCACTATAGCGTCCAAAACGATGCGTAGATCTCACACAAGTCTTCATTTAGGGAGACCTTCATATTGTTCCATTGGTTGTTTCAAATTTACAAAGAAAGAGGTGATTAAGAGTTGTTTTACTTCGTTCTACTTTGATTAGCGTCAAAAGAAGAAACCCATGACTATCACGTTCAAAACCATGCGTACATCTCACACAAGTCTTCATTTAAGGAGACCTTCTTATTGTTTCATTGGTTCTCTAAAATTGTCAAAGAAAGAGGTGATTATGAGTCATATTACTTCGTTCTAGTTGAAATTAGCATCAAAAGTAGCAATCCAATCAATATCGCGTCCAAAACGATGCTTAGATCTCACACAAGTCTTCATTTAGGGAGACCTTCATATTGTTTCATTGGTTGTATCAAATTTACAAAGAAAGAGGTGATTAAGAGTTGTATTACTTCGTTCAACTTTGATTAGTGTTAAAAGGAGAAACCCATGACTGTGGCGTTCAAAACCATGCGTACATCTCGCACAAGTCTTCATTTAGGGAGACCTTATTGTTTCATTGGGGTTCTAAAATTGTCAAAGAAAGAGGTGATTAGGAGTCCTATAACTTCGTTGTTGTTGATTAGCATCAAAAGGAGCAATTCCGTGACTATCGCGTTCAAAACCATGCGTACATCTCACACAAGTCTCCATTCAAGGAGACCTTCTTATTGTTTCATTGGTTCTCTAAAATTTTTAAAGAAAGAGGTGATTAGGAGTTCTATTACTTCGTTCTAATATGATTAGTATCAAAAGGAGCAATCCCACGACTATCGCGTTAAAAACGATGCGTAGTACATCTCACACAAGTCTTGATTTAGGTAGACCTTTTTATTGATTCATTGGATTTTCAAATTGTCAATGAAAGAGGTTTTTATGAGTCTTATGACTTCGTTCTAGTTCGATTTGCATCAAAAGAAGCAATTCTATCACTAGTGCCTTCAAAACGATCCGTACATCTCACACATGTCTTCATTTAGGAAGACCTTCTTATTGTTTCATTAGTTCTTTAAAATTGTAAAAATATAGGTGATTATGAGTCCTATTATTTCGTTCTAGTTGAAATTAGAATCAAAAGGAGCAATCCCATCACTATAGCGTCCAAAACGATGCGTAGATCTACACAAGTCTTCATTTAGGGAGACCTTCATATTGTTCCATTGGTTGTTTCAAATTTACAAAGAAAGAGGTGATTAAGAGTTGTTTTACTTCGTTCTACTTTGATTAGCGTCAAAAGAAGAAACCCATGACTATCACGTTCAAAACCATGCGTACATCTCACACAAGTCTTTATTTAGGGAGACCTTATTATTTTTTTGGTGCTCTAAAATTGTCAAAGAAAGAGGTGATTAGGAGTCCTATAACTTCGTTCTAATTTGATTAGCATCAAAAGAGCAATCCCATGACTATCGCGTTCAAAACGATGCGTACATCTCACACAAGTCTTTATTTAAAGAGACTTTCTTATTGTTTCATTGGTTCTCTAAAATTATCAAAGAAAGAGATGATTATGAGTCCTATTACTTGGTTCTAATTTGATTAGCATCAAAAGGAGCATTCCATGACTATCGCGTTAAAAACGATGTGTACATCTCACACAAGTCTTGATTTAGGGGAGAACTTCTTATTGTGTCATTGGTTCCCTCAAATTATCAGAGAAAGAGGTGATTATGAGTCCTACGACTTCTTTCTATTTAGATTAGCATTAAATGGAGCAATCCTATCACTAGCGCCTTCAAAACGATCCGTACATCTCACACAAGTTTTCATTTAGGGAGACCTTCTTATTGTTTTGTTAGTTTTCACAAATTGTCAAAATATAGGTGATTATGAGTCATATTACTTCGTTCTAGTTGAAATGAGCATCAAAAGGAGTAATCCAATCAATATCGCGTCCAAAACGATGCGTAGATCTCACACAAGTCTTCATTTAGGGAGACCTTCATATTGTTTCATTGGTTGTATCAAATTTACAAAGAAAGAGGAGATTAAGAGTTGTATTACTTCGTTCTACTTTGATTAGCGTTAAAAGGAGAAACCCATGACTGTGGCGTTCAAAACCATGCGTACATCTCACACAAGTCTTCATTTAGGAGACCTTATTGTTTCATTGGTGTTCTAAAATTGTCAAAGAAAGAGGTGATTAGGAGTCCTATAACTTCGTTCTTGTTTGATTAGCATCAAAAGGAGCAATTCCATGACTATCACGTTCAAAACCATGCGTACATCTCACACAAGTCTTCATTTAAGGAGACCTTCTTATTGTTTCATTGGTTCTCTAAAATTGTCAAAGAAAGAGGTGATTATGAGTCATATTACTTCGTTCTAGTTGAAATTAGCATCAAAAGTAGCAATCCAATCAATATCGCGTCCAAAACGATGCTTAGATCTCACACAAGTCTTCATTTAGGGAGACCTTCATATTGTTTCATTGGTTGTATCAAATTTACAAAGAAAGAGGTGATTAAGAGTTGTATTACTTCGTTCAACTTTGATTAGTGTTAAAAGGAGAAACCCATGACTGTGGCGTTCAAAACCATGCGTACATCTCGCACAAGTCTTCATTTAGGGAGACCTTATTGTTTCATTGGGGTTCTAAAATTGTCAAGAAAGAGGTGATTAGGAGTCCTATAACTTCGTTGTTGTTGATTAGCATCAAAAGGAGCAATTCCGTGACTATCGCGTTCAAAACCATGCGTACATCTCACACAAGTCTCCATTCAAGGAGACCTTCTTATTGTTTCATTGGTTCTCTAAAATTTTTAAAGAAAGAGGTGATTAGGAGTTCTATTACTTCGTTCTAATATGATTAGTATCAAAAGGAGCAATCCCACGGCTATCGCGTTAAAAACGATGCGTAGTACATCTCACACAAGTCTTGATTTAGGTAGACCTTTTATTGATTCATTGGATTTTCAAATTGTCAATGAAAGAGGTTTTTATGAGTCTTATGACTTCGTTCTAGTTCGATTTGCATCAAAAGAAGCAATTCTATCACTAGTGCCTTCAAAACGATCCGTACATCTCACACATGTCTTCATTTAGGAAGACCTTCTTATTGTTTCATTAGTTCTTTAAAATTGTAAAAATATAGGTGATTATGAGTCCTATTATTTCGTTCTAGTTGAAATTAGAATCAAAAGGAGCAATCCCATCACTATAGCGTCCAAAACGATGCGTAGATCTCACACAAGTCTTCATTTAGGGAGACCTTCATATTGTTCCATTGGTTGTTTCAAATTTACAAAGAAAGAGGTGATTAAGAGTTGTTTTACTTCGTTCTACTTTGATTAGCGTCAAAAGAAGAAACCCATGACTATCACGTTCAAAACCATGCGTACATCTCACACAAGTCTTTATTTAGGGAGACCTTCTTATTATTTTTGGTGCTCTAAAATTGTCAAAGAAAGAGGTGATTAGGAGTCCTATAACTTCGTTCTAATTTGATTAGCATCAAAAGAGCAATCCCATGACTATCGCGTTCAAAACGATGCGTACATCTCACACAAGTCTTTATTTAAAGAGACTTTCTTATTGTTTCATTGGTTCTCTAAAATTATCAAAGAAAGAGATGATTATGAGTCCTATTACTTGGTTCTAATTTGATTAGCATCAAAAGGAGCATTCCATGACTATCGCGTTAAAAACGATGTGTACATCTCACAAGTCTTGATTTGGGGAGAACTTCTTATTGTGTCATTGGTTCCCTCAAATTATCAGAGAAAGAGGTGATTATGAGTCCTACGACTTCTTTCTATTTAGATTAGCATTAAATGGAGCAATCCTATCACTAGCGCCTTCAAAACGATCCGTACATCTCACACAAGTTTTCATTTAGGGAGACCTTCTTATTGTTTTGTTAGTTTTCACAAATTGTCAAAATATAGGTGATTATGAGTCATATTACTTCGTTCTAGTTGAAATGAGCATCAAAAGGAGTAATCCAATCAATATCGCGTCCAAAACGATGCGTAGATCTCACACAAGTCTTCATTTAGGGAGACCTTCATATTGTTTCATTGGTTGTATCAAATTTACAAAGAAAGAGGAGATTAAGAGTTGTATTACTTCGTTCTACTTTGATTAGCGTTAAAAGGAGAAACCCATGACTGTGGCGTTCAAAACCATGCGTACATCTCACAAGTCTTCATTTAGGAGACCTTATTGTTTCATTGGTGTTCTAAAATTGTCAAAGAAAGAGGTGATTAGGAGTCCTATAACTTCGTTCTTGTTTGATTAGCATCAAAAGGAGCAATTCCATGACTATCACGTTCAAAACCATGCGTACATCTCACACAAGTCTTCATTTAAGGAGACCTTCTTATTGTTTCATTGGTTCTCTAAAATTGTCAAAGAAAGAGGTGATTATGAGTCATATTACTTCGTTCTAGTTGAAATTAGCATCAAAAGTAGCAATCCAATCAATATCGCGTCCAAAACGATGCTTAGATCTCACACAAGTCTTTAGGGAGACCTTCATATTGTTTCATTGGTTGTATCAAATTTACAAAGAAAGAGGTGATTAAGAGTTGTATTACTTCGTTCAACTTTGATTAGTGTTAAAAGGAGAAACCCATGACTGTGGCGTTCAAAACCATGCGTACATCTCGCACAAGTCTTCATTTAGGGAGACCTTATTGTTTCATTGGGGTTCTAAAATTGTCAAAGAAAGAGGTGATTAGGAGTCCTATAACTTCGTTGTTGTGATTAGCATCAAAAGGAGCAATTCCGTGACTATCGCGTTCAAAACCATGCGTACATCTCACACAAGTCTCCATTCAAGGAGACCTTCTTATTGTTTCATTGGTTCTCTAAAATTTTTAAAGAAAGAGGTGATTAGGAGTTCTATTACTTCGTTCTAATATGATTAGTATCAAAAGGAGCAATCCCACGACTATCGCGTTAAAAACGATGCGTAGTACATCTCACACAAGTCTTGATTTAGGTAGACCTTTTTATTGATTCATTGGATTTTCAAATTGTCAATGAAAGAGGTTTTTATGAGTCTTATGACTTCGTTCTAGTTCGATTTGCATCAAAAGAAGCAATTCTATCACTAGTGCCTTCAAAACGATCCGTACATCTCACACATGTCTTCATTTAGGAAGACCTTCTTATTGTTTCATTAGTTCTTTAAAATTGTAAAAATATAGGTGATTATGAGTCCTATTATTTCGTTCTAGTTGAAATTAGAATCAAAAGGAGCAATCCCATCACTATAGCGTCCAAAACGATGCGTAGATCTCACACAAGTCTTCATTTAGGGAGACCTTCATATTGTTCCATTGGTTGTTTCAAATTTACAAAGAAAGAGGTGATTAAGAGTTGTTTACTTCGTTCTACTTTGATTAGCGTCAAAAGAAGAAACCCATGACTATCACGTTCAAAACCATGCGTACATCTCACACAAGTCTTTATTTAGGGAGACTTATTATTTTTTGGTGCTCTAAAATTGTCAAAGAAAGAGGTGATTAGGAGTCCTATAACTTCGTTCTAATTTGATTAGCATCAAAAGAGCAATCCCATGACTATCGCGTTCAAAACGATGCGTACATCTCACACAAGTCTTTATTTAAAGAGACTTTCTTATTGTTTCATTGGTTCTCTAAAATATCAAAGAAAGAGATGATTATGAGTCCTATTACTTGGTTCTAATTTGATTAGCATCAAAAGGAGCATTCCATGACTATCGCGTTAAAAACGATGTGTACATCTCACACAAGTCTTGATTTAGGGGAGAACTTCTTATTGTGTCATTGGTTCCCTCAAATTATCAGAGAAAGAGGTGATTATGAGTCCTACGACTTCTTTCTATTTAGATTAGCATTAAATGGAGCAATCCTATCACTAGCGCCTTCAAAACGATCCGTACATCTCACACAAGTTTTCATTTAGGGAGACCTTCTTATTGTTTTGTTAGTTTTCACAAATTGTCAAAATATAGGTGATTATGAGTCATATTACTTCGTTCTAGTTGAAATGAGCATCAAAAGGAGTAATCCAATCAATATCGCGTCCAAAACGATGCGTAGATCTCACACAAGTCTTCATTTAGGGAGACCTTCATATTGTTTCATTGGTTGTATCAAATTTACAAAGAAAGAGGAGATTAAGAGTTGTATTACTTCGTTCTACTTTGATTAGCGTTAAAAGGAGAAACCCATGACTGTGGCGTTCAAAACCATGCGTACACTCACACAAGTCTTCATTTAGGAGACCTTATTGTTTCATTGGTGTTCTAAAATTGTCAAAGAAAGAGGTGATTAGGAGTCCTATAACTTCGTTCTTGTTTGATTAGCATCAAAAGGAGCAATTCCATGACTATCACGTTCAAAACCATGCGTACATCTCACACAAGTCTTCATTTAAGGAGACCTTCTTATTGTTTCATTGGTTCTCTAAAATTGTCAAAGAAAGAGGTGATTATGAGTCATATTACTTCGTTCTAGTTGAAATTAGCATCAAAAGTAGCAATCCAATCAATATCGCGTCCAAAACGATGCTTAGATCTCACACAAGTCTTCATTTAGGGAGACCTTCATATTGTTTCATTGGTTGTATCAAATTTACAAAGAAAGAGGTGATTAAGAGTTGTATTACTTCGTTCAACTTTGATTAGTGTTAAAAGGAGAAACCCATGACTGTGGCGTTCAAAACCATGCGTACATCTCGCACAAGTCTTCATTTAGGGAGACCTTATTGTTTCATTGGGGTTCTAAAATTGTCAAAGAAAGAGGTGATTAGGAGTCCTATAACTTCGTTGTTGTTTGATTAGCATCAAAAGGAGCAATTCCGTGACTATCGCGTTCAAAACCATGCGTACATCTCACACAAGTCTCCATTCAAGGAGACCTTCTTATTGTTTCATTGGTTCTCTAAAATTTTTAAAGAAAGAGGTGATTAGGAGTTCTATTCGTTCTAATATGTAGTATCAAAAGGAGCAATCCCACGACTATCGCGTTAAAAACGATGCGTAGTACATCTCACACAAGTCTTGATTTAGGTAGACCTTTTTATTGATTCATTGGATTTTCAAATTGTCAATGAAAGAGGTTTTTATGAGTCTTATGACTTCGTTCTAGTTCGATTTGCATCAAAAGAAGCAATTCTATCACTAGTGCCTTCAAAACGATCCGTACATCTCACACATGTCTTCATTTAGGAAGACCTTCTTATTGTTTCATTAGTTCTTTAAAATTGTAAAAAATAGGTGATTATGAGTCCTATTATTTCGTTCTAGTTGAAATTAGAATCAAAAGGAGCAATCCCATCACTATAGCGTCCAAAACGATGCGTAGATCTACACAAGTCTTCATTTAGGGAGACCTTCATATTGTTCCATTGGTTGTTTCAAATTTACAAAGAAAGAGGTGATTAAGAGTTGTTTTACTTCGTTCTACTTTGATTAGCGTCAAAAGAAGAAACCCATGACTATCACGTTCAAAACCATGCGTACATCTCACACAAGTCTTTATTTAGGGAGACCTTATTTTTTTTGGTGCTCTAAAATTGTCAAAGAAAGAGGTGATTAGGAGTCCTATAACTTCGTTCTAATTTGATTAGCATCAAAAGAGCAATCCCATGACTATCGCGTTCAAAACGATGCGTACATCTCACACAAGTCTTTATTTAAAGAGACTTTCTTATTGTTTCATTGGTTCTCTAAAATTATCAAAGAAAGAGATGATTATGAGTCCTATTACTTGGTTCTAATTTGATTAGCATCAAAAGGAGCATTCCATGACTATCGCGTTAAAAACGATGTGTACATCTCACACAAGTCTTGATTTAGGGGAGAACTTCTTATTGTGTCATTGGTTCCCTCAAATTATCAGAGAAAGAGGTGATTATGAGTCCTACGACTTCTTTCTATTTAGATTAGCATTAAATGGAGCAATCCTATCACTAGCGCCTTCAAAACGATCCGTACATCTCACACAAGTTTTCATTTAGGGAGACCTTCTTATTGTTTTGTTAGTTTTCACAAATTGTCAAAATATAGGTGATTATGAGTCATATTACTTCGTTCTAGTTGAAATGAGCATCAAAAGGAGTAATCCAATCAATATCGCGTCCAAAACGATGCGTAGATCACACAAGTCTTCATTTAGGGAGACCTTCATATTGTTTCATTGGTTGTATCAAATTTACAAAGAAAGAGGAGATTAAGAGTTGTATTACTTCGTTCTACTTTGATTAGCGTTAAAAGGAGAAACCCATGACTGTGGCGTTCAAAACCATGCGTACATCTCACACAAGTCTTCATTTAGGAGACCTTATTGTTTCATTGGTGTTCTAAAATTGTCAAAGAAAGAGGTGATTAGGAGTCCTATAACTTCGTTCTTGTTTGATTAGCATCAAAAGGAGCAATTCCATGACTATCACGTTCAAAACCATGCGTACATCTCACACAAGTCTTCATTTAAGGAGACCTTCTTATTGTTTCATTGGTTCTCTAAAATTGTCAAAGAAAGAGGTGATTATGAGT
>JAINUT010002895.1:0-67339 GCA_020205555.1 Panax stipuleanatus | reverse complement strand
GCGGAGTTTCTAAGAGGTTGAAACCCGAAATACGTCAATACCTCATTTCTCATAAATTTTCTTTATATTCGGATGTAGTAAACAGGGCCCAGTTATTAGAACGAGATAATGATTATGTTCAACCGAGGGACCACAACCAAGGTCGTACCGGTGGCAGCAGTCATCGGAGCAATGACAACCAGCGAGGAGGAAAGTATGACAGAAGCGGTAACCACTCCGGTGGTTATCGTGGCCATGATAGTAGAAGAAGCGAATCGGGAGGAGATTTCAAGAAGAGAAGGTACAACAATGAGAACGCGAAGATGTCAACATCAGCACCAGCATCAACTGTTTCGAGGGGAGGAGAACGACCACCGGTCGTATGCTTTAAATGCGGGAAAGAGGGACATATCAGCCCAAACTGCCCACAACAATTCAAAGGATGCTATAACTGTGGAAAAGAAGGACATATAGCTCGAGATTGTCCTGTTACGAAACCAAGTTCAGCGGGGGTGGTGATTCCAAAGGCGGTTGCAGACAAGTCAAAGTCGGTGATTCCTGGAAGAGCGTTTGTCGTGACAGCCCAAAACGTGAAGAATCCACACGAGGTGATTACGGGTAAGCTGATCATAAACTCTTGCGAAGTTTACACCTTGTTAGATACCGGTGCTACCCATTCCTTTATTCACCTGCTTGTGCTCAACGTTTGAACTTGACTTCTGATAAATTAGACTTTACTTATCTGTTGAAACTCCGTTGGGAGAAAACCTTTGTTACATCTACAGTTTACAATCTTGCTTGATTCAGATTGGTACCCTTACCTTACCTGTTGATCTTATATCTTTGAAAATACTTGCATTTGACGTGATTTAAGGAATTGACTGGTTAACCACTTACCATGCCAAAATTGATTGTTTTCGTAAGGTTGTTAGTTTCATATTCCTAATCAACCTGTTGTACGAATTCAAACCACCAAACCACTAAAATCAGTCAATATCATTTCAAATCCCAAGGCTATTCGTTTATTGAAAAACGGATTTCAAGCTTTCTTAGCTCATGTCACTGATCTAAACCAGAATACATCAGATTGAATGATATTTTCGTTGTTAATGAGTTTCCTGATGTATTTTCCCGAAGAACTTCCCGGTCTACCCCCAGAACGTGAAGTTGAATTCTTTATTGACCTTGAGCCCGGTACAAAACCCATTTCTAAAATCCCATATCGAATGGCTCCTATTGAACTTCAGGAGTTAAAGATCCAATTACAAGAGTTGTTAGACATCGGTTTTATTCGTCCTAGTACGTCTCCTTGGGGTGCTCCTGTTTTATTCGTAAAGAAGAAAGACGGGAGTATGCGACTTGTATTGACTATCGGGAGTTGAACCATGTCACCATTTAAGAATAGGTATCCATTACCTCGTATTGATGACCTGTTCGACCAGTTGCAAGGAGCACAATTCTTTTCAAAGATCGATCTTTCGTTCTGGATATCATCAGTTGAAGATTAAAACTGAGGATATTCCAAAGACTGCTTTTAGAACACGGTACGGGCATTATGAGTTCTTAGTCATGTCTTTTGGATTGACTAATGCTCCTGCTGCTTTCATGGATATGATGAACCGTGTATTTAAGGAGTATTAGATCAATTCGTTGTTGTCTTTATTGATGACATCTCATCTATTCTAAAAGCCGTGAAGATCATGAACACCATTTGAAGTTAGTACTTCAAAAGCTTCGTGAGAACAAGCTATATGCCAAGTTAAAGAAATGCGAGTTCTGGATTGAGGAAGTAGCATTTCTTGGGCACGTGGTATCGAAACGTGGAGTATCTGTTGACCCGGCGAAGATTGAAGCAATACAAAGCTGGGAGCAACCTAAGTCGGTGACTAAAGTACGAAGCTTTCTGGGCTTAGCTGGTTACTATCGGAGGTTCGTAGAGGAATTTTCTCGAATCACTACTCCATTAACTCAGTTGACCCGGAAAGATACGAAATTCGTTTGGAGAGGAATGCGAGAAGAGCTTCCAAGAGCTCAAGAGGAGACTTATTTCGGCACCTGTTCTGACAATACATCTGGTTCGGATGGATTGTTATTTACAGCGATGCTTCGGGCAAAGGGTTAGGATGTGTTCTCATGCAACATGGGAAAGTCATAGCTATGCCTCGCGACACTCAAAGAATATGAGAGGAATTATCCTACTCATGATCTAGAGTTGGCAGCAGTCGTTTTCGCGTTGAAGATCTGGAGACATTATTGTACGGAGAGGAAAGTGGAGATTTATACAGATCATAAGAGCCTTAATATTTCTTCACTCAGAAGGAACTCAACATTGTGGCAACGACGTTGGCTTGAGCTGTTGAAGATTACGATCATACTATCCAATACCATCCTGAAAAGCGAACGTGGTAGCTGACGCGTTGAGTAGAAGATCATATGTGGGAACGAGTGCGATGATGTCAATGTATACGCGTAGAACAAGCTTGATTGATAAAGTTAAAGCTGCTCAAGCTACGGATGCGGAGCTGATGAAGATGAAGAAGAAGGTGCAAGAAGGTGCAATTTCAGAAGCAAGAATCGATGAAGATGGAATACTTCGAGTCAACTCCAGACTTTGTGTTCCTAACGATTCCGACTTGAAGCATAGAATCATGATGGAGGCACACAACACACCGTTTGTAATCCATCCTGGGAGTACTAAAATGTATCGTGATCTTCGACATACATTTTGGTGGAGCAATATGAAGAGAGAGATCACGGAGTTTATCTCGAGATGTTTAACTTGTCAACGTGTAAAGGTGGAGCATCAAGTACCGAAGGGTCCATTGCAACCACTAGAGATTCTGAAATAGAAGTGGGAACACATTACGATGGATTTCGTTACGGGTCTTCCCAAGGTTTCTCAAGGCTTATATGCGATTTGGGTTATTGTTGATAGATTAACCAAGTCTGCTCATTTCTTGCCGATACGAGAGACTTATTCCCTTGAACGTCTTGCTCATATGTACGTGAATGAGATTGTGAGGTTGCATGGCATGCCAGTATTCATAGTTTCAGATCGTGACCCCAGATTTACTTCACGATTTTGGATCAGTTTGCAGAAAGCTATGGGCACGGATTTACGATTCAGTTCGGCTTATCATCCTCAAACAGACGGACAATCGGAAAGGACTATCCAAACTCTTGAAGATCTATTGAGACTCTGTGTTCTAGACTTCAAAGGGAGTTGGGATAAGTACTTACCATTGGTGGAATTCTCCTACAACAACAGTTATCAGGCAAGTATAGGCGTAGCTCCATTCGAAGCGTTGTATGGGAGAAAGTGTCGCTCTCCAGTAGTTGGAACGAGGTGGGTGAAACAACATTGTTGGGACCGGAGTTGGTACGTATGACTTCAGAAAAAATTCAAATGATCCGACAACGTATACAAACATCACAAGATCGACAAAAGAGTTATGCGGATCTTCATCGAAAGGACGTGGAATTTAATGTTGGAGACCATGTGTTATTACGTATTGCTCCATGGAAGGGAGTTACGAGGTTTGGGAAAAGAGGAAAGCTCAACCCACGATTCATTGGTCCATTCGAGATTCTTGATCGAATAGGAAATGTGGCTTATAGACTCGCTTTACCTCCAAGCATGTCTCGTGTTCATAACGTGTTTCACATATCCGTGTTACGTAAATATGTGAAGGATCCAAACCGCATTATTGAGTTAGAACCAGACGAGATAGTCGAAGATTTAACGTACGAGGAGGTACCTGTCAAGATCTTGGATAGGAAGGAGCATGTCCTACGCTCGAAAATTATACCTCAAGTTAAAGTTTGTGGAGAAACCATGCAATTGAGGAAATGACCTGGGAGTTGGAATCGGAAATGAAAGCGAGGTATCCTCACCTTTTCGACATACAGGTACGTACGTCAATTTCGAGGACGAAATTTCATAAGGAGGGGAGGTTGTAAGACCCCAACTTTTATGAATAAAAATTTAATTTTCTTTCTATATTATTTCGAAATAGTAAGGTGTTGATTGATAAATACGAAAGTTTTGGGTGAAATGTGCAAATATTTTAAAATGAGCAAGTGGTTATAAATATTCCTGTTGTCGGGGAATATTCGTTTGGTCGTGGAATATTCTTGTTGTCGGGGAATATTCGTACGACGGCGCAGCTATTTGTGGGCCCCCACAACAGAATAACTGTCGGATATAGAAAGCGACAGAAATAACTTTTTACAAGATAACGGCGTGGTTGTTACCGTTAGTACTGTTGAAATACCCGGTGGTTAAAATACAGTGATACATGGTGTTGCATAGTAGCACACGGTATTGCACAGTATTTCGAATTATTGAGTCTTACGTGAGAAGCCATTACTCAATTATTGTTACAGTAATTACTGTTCAATATTTTATATTATTGACTCAATAATTGTTGCATTGATATTTTATTGACTCAATAATTGCTACGTTGCCATTTTATATGATTGATTCAATAATGACTACAGTTGATATTTTGTAGTATTGATTCAATAATTGTCGTTGCACAGTATTTCACGTTATCAACTCAATAATTCATATTATTTGAATAATATTATAGATAGCATTATTGACAATGTCTAAGAAAGTTCTGTCTAGGAGGGGTTAATTAATTGCGCGCCAGTAAGGAGAAGTCCTTATCGGAAGGCCCCCTCTGTCCTGGGAACGACCTGGTTGTTAATATTTTAGTTCTATAATATTATTGTGAATAATTAATTATTGATTTATATGATAAGGAAATATTTATTTTGTGGATATTAAAGAAGGAATTGGCGCTGCTGAGTTTTTATCAATATTTTGGTGTGAGAAATCATCTGTTTTTGGATTTCGGATAATTTATGTTTGGAATTTGGAAAAACTTTCTTCTGCAAAGTTGTAGAGAATTAAATTTCCTATGGAAGGACATAGAATTTGTATTTTTCTGACTAAGGGGCTATTTGTTATGAATTATTGAAGTTTCGGAAAATATATATATTTTTTATGGGCGAGGCCCACTTTTGTTGGAAATTTTTTTAGCCGCCAGGCGGCGAAAATTTTGAAAAAAAATATATTATTTTATTCATTTAGTCTCCTTTGGCATCCTAAGCTTTTCCTATAAATAGGGTGCTTAGGTTAGAATTAAAAATCACACCAGAATCAGAAGTTTTCTCTCTCTGTAATATCGAGCGTATTTTTGTGAGTATTTCAATACTTTGAGTGTTGCTATTCAGTACAAGTTTCCTTCGGTATTATATCCGATATTCCAGTCAGAGGTACTTTTGAGGTAAGGGATGCTATTTTCTTTCGTAAATGATGTTATTCTTTTCAATATCATTATACAGAAATATTGTCATGGATTTTATGTTGAAATTCCTACTTTTTCCGTCGGGGTTACTATTCACGTATACGGCACTATTCATGAAAAAAAATTAAATTTTCTTCTATTTGTCCAAATTGCTTGTTAAGGTTACTATCTTTGATTGTATCCAAGTTTTGAGCTCTATTCTTGAATTTTGCTCCATAATTAATTATTACGAGGTATTTTTGAATTGGATATACTAAAATACGAATCCTTAGTCTTTGTCTTTTATCTCACTGGATTCATTTTTTTTAAATATTTTTCATCATTCTCAGTCCTAAAAGGTGATGTAACTGAATATCTTTGGCCTGTAGAGCAAAGATGAATGATTACTTGATGAATATCTTTGGCCTGTAGAGCAAAGATGAATGATTACCTGATGAATATCTTTGGCCTGTAGTGCAAAGATGACAGGTGTTGAGATGAATATGACCACTGATGATACAAATGAATATCTTTGGCCTGTAGTGCAAAGATGAATATTTGATTCGAGATGTATATTGATTGATGTTACAGGGATAAAATATTGATGATGGACTTTTAAATCATAGAAGATAGTAGACTTGATTCTCTGCTTAACTTTTCTAATGAATTGTTATTTTCGCTGCGAATATTGATCTAAGATTGGTTGTCCATTATATTTTATCTGATTTATTGAAGGCTAACGATAATTTATTTTCCATTATCTTAGTCATAATATTCTTTACTGAGCTAGTTGAGCTCACCCTTTTCATCTGTTGTCCTCTTCAGGAAATGAGAATGTTGCGGAAACTAGTCGGGGGACAGAGTGATGGTCCGAGTTAGAGCAGTAGTAGTCCTCACTATTTCTGACAAATAGTGTGATAATAATTGTAATGAGGACTTAGTTTGAATCTTAATATTTTCTACATATTTGTATTGAGACTCACAGTTGTGTGGTCGTATTTTGCACGACCGTATGATATAAAGTTTGTATTTGAATTCTGTACCATGTATTTGGCGACTCAGAATGGGTTGGGTTGAATGGACCTATTCTGGGGGCGTCACACTGGACACATCGAAGTCCTTTTCCATTTCCATTATCCATGTCTGGGCCTCTATCGGGTTTACTGATCCTTGGAATTCTGGCGGTCCTACTTCCTTAAACTCTTTAAACGTTGTACCATGTACTTGCGGCTGATTCGCAAGCGCTCCTGTCAGCAGGTTCACCAATTGCTGGACCGAATTGGGTTTCGTCCCATCGTTGTTGTTGTTGTCGTTATTATTCGTCGAACCCTTGGGGTGTAGACGTGTAGGTCTTCTTCTAGGAGGCATCTTTCTATTAAGAAATATTCTTATTAGATCCTTTACTCATTTTCTTAAATATTCAAGTTCAATTTAAACATTTAAATTAAATCAATTCACACTTGAACCCATAACACGTCAATAAACTTTGATACTTTATTCATTCTTAGTTTAAAACATAGAATAGATAGCATATCTGCTATTTACATCACCTTTAGTGGACTGAATAAGTTACAGGAGTACATCATTATCTTATCCCATTATTATCTCAAATTATGGGATTTACATTTATTTATATAAAAAGAAACACATAATTAATGAGTCAACTATCTAGGCATGTTAAGATGTCGCACAGCCTTTCTACGTTCTTCCTCCATCACCCGGAACACCATTCTGCGATCCACCATATACCACGATAATCCTTGGAACTGAGCTGGGTAATAGAAGACACGATCCTGGGCCCTATCTATAGCCGTATAGAAAGCATAGTCTGTCTCCCTCAGCTTGGCCTTCTTCGCTTGAACCTCGTCTTCAGCTCGATCGGCATGTTGAGTAGCTCTCAAGCTCGTTTCCTCCGCTCTGGCACACTTCGCTAACTCCTCCTGGATGTCGTTCTTCAGCTTTGCTAGTTCGGCCAATGCATCATCTCTTTCCCCCTCCACATGGACTAGATCCCACTTCATGTTTCCTATCTCACTGTCCAGCTCTTCAATCGTCTCGTCTCGCTGTTGTATGGTAGTTCGACCCTCGTCCACCAGTTCCTTGAGTTCTTAGACTCGACCATGAAGCTCCACGTAGCAGTCGTAGATCTTTTCGTACATCTCAGTGCTAGTCGAGTGAGGTAGAAACTCCTCTTCAGGATCCTCCTCCTCCTCCTCTGACTCATCCTCGTCATCTCGGTCAGATACTGGCTCATGCTCCTGACCAGCTACGGTGATCAATGGAGATGGCTCTCTCTGAACCAACTGCTCCCAGACAATATGGATGTCTCGGGGCTCCTCGTCTCTAGGCATCTTGAGTAACTCCTCCCTAGCCTGACTAGACTCTCCAACGTCCGTCATCCTGACAAAAAAGTTTTAAAGTTTAATTATTATGTGATATCGATTGATACTCTTCGAATACTTAAACGTAAACACAAAGCACATAAGGTAGTTTATTATCTTTACTATCATCATTATCTTTTCGATCTCCTATAAGGCTAGTACCTAAGGTTTCCTTCACCTAAGGTTCATAACCTAAAACTTTGATACTAACCTGTGACACCCCCAAATCTGGATACTTCAATTCCACGGGATTTGGTGCTCACTATCTAAATAAAATACAACTACTGCCCAATAATAAGGAATGCAAAATAAATTACAACCTTATAAATAAATAAATTCCTTATAAAAGGATTACAATTTTAATAAGAACATCCCAGGTTTAATCTAACCTTCATGTCAATAATAAGTGCAAAAATAAAACATAACATAATCAAGTCTATTACACATCATATCATAACATAACAAGTCTTCACTTGTTCATCTTGCTTTTTTCTTTACTCGTTGACGGTACGTCAATGTTCTCTACTTTAGCTGTAATGGTTATTTAATTGCAAGAGTGAGCAAACAAAAGCTCACTTGGAATAACAATAATAATAACGATGACATAACTGAATAACTTCAAAAGATCTGAATAACTTTTCTTTCATCAATAATAAAAAATTGAATAATAATTCTTTCATCAACATTTAGAATTTCGAATATAGAAATCAGTTGAGGGTCATAAGACCTTGAACTTTGTCCTAGGTTATAAACATTTCTATTTAAAACTTTTAACAGTCTTTTAGACTATATGGACTCTTAACTCGTACTCAGGGGGATCTGCCCTTCGTACCATGTATTGTGCACAAACATCTTAACGCTTGCGCATGGTATCCTCTATTAAATAGGGTTGTTCATCTCATTATTTGATACAAGTCCGCACCAAAGAAAGTTTGGTTTGGATAAGCTTAAAAGAAAATTTAGAATTCAACTACCATCAACTAAGGAGTAGTTGAATCGACTTACAATAACCTAGAATAATTCAACAATAAAGAATTATGAAATAACTTATGCTTTAGAATTAAACTTAAAACATTCGAAAGATAAAATAGACCTTACTTGAAGAATTAAGTCAATGTCACTTTAATTAAATCGTGAACTTTAAATAATTACTTGTCCATTGCAGAAATAAAAGGACAGACTCAAATACAATTAAGATTTGAATTTAAATCACTTGCATATAAATCACAAGTTTAGGGATAAAGAACTTGTCTCAAGCGCAAGCTACAAGTTATACTCACGTTTTTTGATTAGCCCTACATATATGTAATTAATAATAATAATATAATTAGTTATCATATAACTAATTCACATAACTTAGTTAACCCATCTAGGTTAACTCATTTCCCTTAAATTATTAAGTTTAATAATTAATTATCACATCACATAATCACATCACATGATCATATTACATTTGCACATAATTAATCAAATAATAATTATGTACCCATATTAATTAAATTATAATTAAACAAATTATAATTTAAATTAAACATTCACTTTAATTAAAATTAATCAAATTATAATTTCATTTTATATTAATTAAATTATAATTAAATAAATTATAATTTAAATTAAACATTTACTGTGATTATAATTAATCAAACTACATTATGCATTTATATTAATTAAATCATAACTGAATAAATTATAATTTAAATTAAACATTTACTTTAATTATAATTAATCAAATTATAATTATATATTATATTTTAACAATATAATTCATTACTGTCCATTTAGCATTTTAATTTTATTAACATGCTTTATAACTTATTACATCATTAATCTCATAAAATTGTACAATTAAAAATAGCTTTCTGCCCAATCTGCAGGACCAGCGCGGCCGTGCTCCAATAAGCCTTGGGAGCGGCGCGGCCGCGCCACTGCGCAGACAGGTTTGACAGTGTCGCGAATTTTGCAAAAAAAAACCAATTTGACTTATTTCTCCACACCAAATTCCGAATTCAGTCCACATAAATCACATAAACTTTTATACAAATATCAGTTTATGTTTCTAATCATATTCTAATACATATAACATCAAAACACATAATTTAAAACACCAAAATTTGTTAATTTTGAAGAAAAATAATTTTCAGTGTTCTTGATGAAATTGGACACTGTGAATTTGTTTTTAAACCAATTCACATGATTCCAAACATAATCAATTCGTTTCTAAATACATTAACATAATCTACAATTAATTTACACAATAATTAACAATCAAACATGAATTTTGATTTTAAAAGACCAATTATTTTTTCAAAACAAGTTCACTGTAACTCATGATGAACATGACTTCTTCACGTTCATCATGTTTACATGAACAAAACAACTTAATTTATCCTACTAATCATATGTAAACAGTATATATACACAATACAACATATATACATCATAATCATAAAGTTCCATGAAGAACTATTTTTACAGAGAAGTTCTTATAATGAAAACTTTGAAAAACATTAAAATAACAATAAGATTAGGATTATACCCTTTGATTAGTGTTAGAGGAAGAAGATGATGGTGATGTTGATGTTTTCTCAAGCTTCCTTCTTCTTCTTCTTCTCTCTTTTCTCTCTAACTTTTCTCTATATTTTTCTCTTCTTTGTTCTTACTGACTAACTCAACTAACGTAGTTTTACAAAAATATAAACTGATATACACATATTAGATATACATATAATACCCATAAATATAAAATATATAACTGCCAATACATAATGAGCCTTATTAAATATAATGTCAGTTACATATTTTAAAATTCAAAAAGCCTTAAGGCTTTGTTTGGACAAAACCATTTAATTTAAAAGCAGATTTTTATTAACTTAAGGCCCCGTTTGGCAAAATAAAATTAAAATAGGTGCAAGGGCCTTGTTTGGTAAAACAGCTTTAAAAACAGTTTTAAGGGCCTTGTTTAGTAAAACTAATTTAAAAATCCTTTTAATTTACTTAATAAATTCTTAAGCACACACTTTCAATGTTACACTTTATTTAATTAAATTCTAACATTCTAATTCAATTAAATTAAAGCTAACATCAATTAACTAAATAAAATTTATCACATAACAATTATAATTACTCACTAATCATAATCTCATGTAACAATTATCACATAAACTTCATCTAATTTAATTATTTCAATTAAATTAGAACTATAACATAAAATTATTAAACATCAATTAAATTAAATATTAAATATCCATTTAATTAATATATTACACTTAATTAATTTACTCCACATAATTTATTTATTTAACTCAATAAATAAAATAATTAAAATATTTATTTAATTCAATAAATATTAAAATTCATATATAAAATTCTCATTCGTTACAGTGGGTGTCGGGGATCTGGTATTGTACGTGGATAACGGCCAGATCTTTCTTAATAAGTCGTGATGGGGTGCTGGCATGGGGAAACTTGGTTTCGTCAGAGTACTCGAGTTGAGCTTTTTGAGGATCATTTTTCGGTGGGCTAGTGGTTATCGTGGCGGTGGAATATGTGGGGATGGCGTGAAGGGGTGCAGAGTAAGAAGAGGACGGGGCGTCCATGGAATTAATGGTTGGGGCAGGAATGCTGGAGAGGGGTATAGCTACAATGGGCACGGTGGTGGTAGGAATGGAGTCACTGGAGTGGGGAGGAGCTGCCATTGCCGAAAGCTTGAAGGAAGAAAGTTGCAATTGGAGAGGTTTTGCAGAGTGGGTTCTTTGAGAGAGAGAGAGAGCTTTTTGAAATCGGTAGCAAATGATTGAAGGGAAGGGGGTTTTTGTTGCTTGTCTTTTCGAGTCTGCACGAGAGTCTAGGAACGGCTCATTAATGGGGGGAATGATGGGGCACGTGAGGATGCCAAGGGTTTTTTTTGTCTTAAGGGGCTGTTTGGGTTGCTCCGGTCTGGTGGACTGGGAGCTGTTTGAATACTGTTATTGGGCCATATGGAATGGACTGGTACCGGTTGGGTTGCTTTTTGGGCTCGGCTGAGGGGATACAGTGGCTGGTTCGGTTGGGCCTAATGTTCGGTGGCTTGGACAGTTGGTTTAGTATGGTTGGGCTATATTTTGTATACTCTTCCCTCAAATGTTCCATTTGATGGAAGACTGGGGGACAATGTTGGGCCACGAATACTTAAGGACCAAGACCCGGTTTGGGCTTGGCCATATTGGGCCAGTTGGAATCAAAATAGGAGAATGCTTGGGATATTCCTAATTACATGGGAACTCTAATTATAGAAGGTGAGTTGGTTATTGATTTAACTTCCTATAATCAAGGAGATTTGATGCAATCCTAATATGGAATGATATACGGGGGAATTCTAATCCAATTTAGAGGATGGATTCTAGCGAGGATGTGAGATCACTATAAATACATGGCTTGACCCTGATCATAAGGTACACACAATATCATTACTTTCCAGCACTAGAGCTTATTGCCTTCATTGTTAACCTTGTTCAGCCTATACTTATTCTCACACTGGAGCTATCCCCCGGCGACTCAAGCCGTCAAGCTTTTGGTGTTTACTTGTTTTTGTGTAGGATTAGACGCGATTTGGTGATTGGAGCGCGTGGACGGATCTTGGCGTTAACAGTATGTATGTATGCATGTATGTATGTATGTATGTATGTATGTATGTATATATACCTCATGGCCATAGTAGGAGTCAGGGCCATTGGCAAACTTGATGCCAGGGTAAGAGCAAGTGAGCTTCCTGCCACATGGTATCCAGGAGATGGTGGAGCCTTCATCAAGCAGGTACACTGGCCTCAAGTACTGCACTCCCTCTTTCATTATCAACTTCACTCTCAATACTTTCCCCTCATTGTTGTCGGGGATGAGTAGCGTTGGCAACACTTCTATAACTGCATCCGCGTATTGCTTTTGTGGATCTGCAACCCAAATATAGTAATTAAGCTCAAATTTTGATATATATATATATATATATATATATATATATATACACTATAAATCAAAAATTAGCAAATATCATCATTAGCGTCCACTATAAGAATCAACAGCCAAAATGAGAACAAATTCCCGTTGTAGCGGACGACGGTGAATTTCAGTTCTAATCTCGGTTGTTGATTCTTATATTGAACATTATAAATGTTGTATGCTCATTTTTGATCCATAACAAATACATGCTACGGATCATTAATCTATATATATATATATATATATATATATGTGTGTGTGTGTGTGTGTGTGTGTGTGTGTATACATGTAATATGTGTGTAAGTATGTGTGTGCGCAAATTGCATACTCAAAAGTTAAAAATCAAATGAAACTATAATTTCGGATAAGAGGGAGAAGTGCATGGTTTTATGAAACATGAAAATTTTTGAGTTTGGTTATGGACTAATGGATGAAAAGTATATATATACTTACCAATGTAAGCATCGAAATCTGGTTTTCGGGATTCAATGCTAGCTTTGATACTCTCGACTCTCAAGGGTGTGACCTCTCTCTGCCATATCCCTCTGTACTCCATTGAAACAGTACGTACAATCAGATGCAAAAATAAGGAGTCCAATTAGTTGCCATCATTTTTTTTATATTTATGTTAACTTAATAAAGATTGCGTGCACTGAAATATTACATGTGATTGGGCAACGGTCAACGAATGAGATAGAGGATAGTTATTGACTTGCAAAACAAGTAAGAAGAAAGAAAGTGTATGAAAGCAATTAATTACCTGAATTTTCCATGCAAATTTAACCTTATTGCTGATATCCAAGTAGATGCTGAAGTCCAAAAGCTCCCTCACCCTCTCATCATACCTACAAATTTTGCCTTCCGATATTAACTTCTTATAGCTTGTTTTAAGGTATTATGCAATAAAAAGGTACTAAATTCCCCTAATATACATTCAACAACACAATATCAAACGTCATAAATAATTAACCACATTATAAAATTTGTTACAAATAATTGGACTGAATGACACTGCTGTCCCTCTAAGTTATCATCCAATTTTAAAGTAGTCTCTAAAGTTCATTTTTTTCGTCAATTAGGTCCTTAAAGTGTCATTTTTTTTGGCGTTTTCGTTTCTTTTACCCAATTTGACCCTAACCCTTAACCCAATCCGACTCAGTTTGACTCAACCCCAATTTTTAATATTTTAAAATAAAATAAATATTTTAAAATAAAATATTATTTTGATAATAATTTTAAAATAATAATTATATTTAATATTTTAAAAATAATTATTATTATTTTTATATTTAAAATAAAATAATATTTTTTAAAATTTTAAAAATAATTATTATTTTAAGAAAAAAATATTAAAAACTTTTATTTTTTCAAAAATGAGTGAAGTTCCATAAAATATAGATTCAAAAAAATAAAAGTTATTTTTTTTTTTTAATCTTAATAGTTTTTATGAAATTTTACACATCTTTAAAAAAAATATTTTTGTTTTACGAAAATAAAGTTTTATTTTTTTGTGTTATTTTTTAGAATATATTTTTATAAAACTTTACTCATTTTTTTAAAAATGAAAAATTTTCTAAATATTTTTTCTGAAAAAAATAATTATTTTTAAAGCTTATTTATTTATTTTAAAAAAATTTGAATCAAATTTTTTATTTATCTTTTATTGTTTTTTGTATTTTAATTTCTATTTTTAGTTTTTGTTTTTTAAAATTTTAATATTAAGAATACATATAATGGTAAAGATATTAATTTCTTTTCTGAAAATAAAGTTTAACATAAAAAAAGAAAAAAATCTACTTTTTTAAAAAATAAAGGTTTATTTTCTTATGTAAGTTATTTGAATCTATATTTTGACTTTACTCATTTTTGAAAAAATAAAAGTGTCTAATATTTTTTCCTTAGAATAATAAATATTTTTATAACTTTTTTAAAATAATATTTTATTTTAAATATTAAAAATTATTATTATTTTCAAATTCTTTTTTAAAAAATATTTATTTTTAAATATTAAATATAATTATTATTTTAAAAATAATATTTTCTTTTAAAATATTAAAAAAAATAATTATTTAAAAAAAATATATGATCAGTAAATATAATTTTTTTTATTTTTGTGGGTGTGGGTGTGGGTGTGGGTGGGGGTGGGGTGGGGGTGCGCAGGGGTGGGATGTATATATAATTGGAAAATATTATTTTTTTAATTTTTGTGGGATGCGGGTGGGGGTGGGGGTGGGGGTGGCGGGGTGTATACATAATTAGTATATATTACTTTTTTTGACGGGGTGGGGGGCAGGTGGGGGTGCGTGGGGAGGAGATGTATACATAATCAATAAATATTATTTTTTTGGAGAGATGAGGCAGGGGGTGAGTGGTGTGTGGGGTGGGAGTGCGTACATAATCAATAAATATTATTTTTTGGGGGTGGGGGCTGGATGATGGGGGCGGGTGGGGGTTGGGCAGGGTCTAAATTGTTAGTTCTATTGTCAGTGTAAGATTTAAATTACACATATCAAATAATTAAATTACTTGTATTAGATTACTGGTACATAGTCTTTGTACTAGTAAGTTTTAAGTTGCCGATTATTAATAACGGAGATTGTAAGATATGATGGTCATTTTAGAAAAAGATTGAGGTTAATTTTGTCTAGCAATTTTTAATCCCAAATGATAGGGATTATAATACCAGGTAGAACATGATATTAAATAATCTCTCATCTTAAGCTATTTTATAATCTCGGGACTAATAGTCCCAAGCTCAAATTTAAAAACAAACAAGACACTTGGGATTAATAGCCCTATCCCAAGTGTAATCATTGCAAACAAACATAGCCTAAGGGTGTAAATGAACCGAGTCGAGTATTGAGTTGCTCATATTTGATTCACAAAATTTATCGAATATAAAATAAGATTTGATTGAGACTAGTTTAGCTAGCGAGTCGAGCACGATCTCGAATCGAGCCCGAGCAGTTTGAACTTTTCGAACGAATATGATCCGAGTATTAATAAAAAATTATAATCTGAGGAGGTTTGAGTAATTTATCGAATTTTAAAATTTGTTCATATTTAAATCATTTATATTTCAAGTCGAGCTCGAATTAAATTTTTAGTCGAACGAGTACGAATCGAATCCGAACTGTTTGTTTATTTTACAGCCTTACAAATAACCATTAAAATATATAAAAAAAAATAGCAATCACAAAAGGTTACATAAAAAAAAGACTTAGAAGGACAAAAACAAGAAAAGTGGATTGGCAATGTAATCATGAAACAGAGAAAGAGAGAATGACAACAGTTTCCACACCCTGAATCAGCTCCTCATAAAAGTCCTTTTTCCACACCCTGAATCAGCTGCCAATCCAATCACAACAGTTTCTGAGGCAGAGCATGAAATTTCAGTACAACCTTTATTGGAGTTGGTGTTTTTGCCACCAGAACTGTAGAAAAAGACTTGTTTTTGGTGAATTCCCAAGTGGGTTGTTGTGGGTATTGAGATTGAGCAGCTGGAATTTAGGGATTGAACTGTATAAACTGTGCAAGCTGCCATTTTTCTCTATGTTCTCCGTAATTTCCCAAATGGGATTTTCAAAGGATTTTAAGAGAGAGGGATTGTTTACTGTTGGGGGATTCACAAGAGAGGGATTTTCGGAAATTATTAAAATAAAAATTTAATTAAATAAAATTCTTATTATGTGACATTTGATTTTATAAGTGAACTTGTGTTGTGCAATGTGATGCTATTAATTCACTACGTTAAGATTAGTGAATTAGTATATCCGTTTTAGAATAAAAAAACTTGGTTTCTTTTAATTAAATAATGCCTAAAATTATGTTACAATAAATGTAATATAATAATAGAATGGATATAATGAGAATAAATGAAAATTAGAAAATTTGTAAGAAAGAGATTAACTTATATCAGCTAATCATTTTATAAGAAAAATATTAAGTTTATTAAATAACTTAATATTTAAAGAAGTAATTAATAAATATTTAGTTACTTGAGGAAGGAAATGATATTATGTATCTATAATATGTGAGATAAATCAAATAATGTAAATTAAATTACTTGTTTGATTTAAGTGAGTAATTTCCTATATATGGGAAATTATAAGTAAAGCATTTATTTTGTGTATATAAGGTGAGAATGTAATAATTATACATAATATAAACGTATAATTATCTTATGTGGATAAATAATCTCAATAATTATGAGGTATAATTGAAATAATTTTATTGCATAATTAAATTTATGTAATGCAAATTAAAAAAAAATTATGTACATTAAATGTGTACATAACAAAATATGTATGGAAGATATTATGTTTAATTATAATGTACGGAGGTTGAGGAGCTGGTGGTGAGTCAAAAGGATTTAAGCATGAGCTGGGAAATTTCTAAGGCATTAAGATGCCACGAAGCTGCTGAGCTATAAGGATTAGTAACTTGGTGTAAGGATTACACTACGATAATGCCTCTACGATAATGAATAGTCATTAAAGATATAATAGTCTTTGTGTAATAATTGAGTCGGTTGATTATCGTAGTGTTCATTTGGCTAGCTATAAAAAGATAGCTATAATCAGTTGAAGGTATGAATGATAATGAGTTGCTTCTCTCATATATTTCTGAATCTCTCTACTTCTCCCTCAATATTCTCTCACCCTCTTTTGAATCTTCTTCCTAAAGTTATTTTCTCCATAAATTTGAGCTGAACTTGAGCTCTGTAATTGATTTGGTAAGCCAAATCATTACAATTGGTATCAGAGCCACTTCGATCCAACCATGGCAACCCACGATCAGCGAATCAACAACTTGGAAACTAAAGTTAATGAACACACAATCGCTATTCAACAACTACAGATTCAAATACAGGAATCATTTAACAACCTCAAACAAGGCATTGAGAAGAAACTGGAGGGAATGATGGAAATACTTGAGGCTCTTCTCTATGTTCGATTGCAATCTCTACATACTAACTCAGGTAATTCTAGCAATCATACAAAAATTGAAGATCCGAGCTCCCTGATCAATCAAGTTGTCGCTGAATCAATTCAGGATAAGGTAATTTCTGTATTCGAAAGTGATTCCTCTTCTCCTAACTTGACGGATAATAGTACGGTATTGGTTTTCTGCACAAATGCAAAGGTGTGTCCTGTTGTGGATAAAGTATTCAACAAAAATCCCCAACGAAAATCAGTTTAATCGAAACAGGTTACAGAAGAGAACATGGAACATGAAACTAAGGTGTTTGATAAAAAGCTTGAACCAAGAATAACTATCCAGCCGAATGAAATTAAAGGAGATGTTGTGACAATTGAAGGAGTGTTTGACCCCGGGGGGAAAATGAAGAGCTGTTTTAGTTGTATAAAGGAAAATAAGGAGGAAAAGCCTTCAAGTTCTATAGTTAATCATGTGTACAGTATGAAGTACCCTTCAGCCATGGACTATAGTGATCCATGGGTCAGTTATGGGTCTTCTGAGTTAGCCTTGGTGATTTTGGGTTATATGTCAGCATCAATTATCTGTTTCTATATAACCCTGTTAGCTAAATTGTCATGGGCAGTTTTTCGACCCATTTCGATAAATGTTCTAGCAATCGAGAAGTTGTTATATGAAGCAAAAGTTGAGCGTTGTCGTGCAACAAGAGACTTGAGAAGATGCGGACGCTCTGTTGAAAGTGTATTAAACTCGTGTGGACATGCCTCCTTATGTTCAGAATGTAGTCAGAGGTGTGATATATGCCCCATCTGTAGAATTCCTTTGCCAAAGAATGGGAACAGACTTCAGCTTCGCCTTTACTACGAGTGCATTGAAGCTGCTATTATCTCCCAGAGATGTGATGACCGATCCCAAGAGAAAGAAGAGACTGACCAACAACTAACTGCTGATGTCGACAGGATTTATTCTCTATTTGATGTTGCGATTGAGAATAACTTGGTTTCTCTGATTTGTCACTATGTTACAGATGTCTGTATGGATGAAAGTGTTGTATCTAGTGATCCTATCGTTGCTTTCTTGCTGGGTGCTCAAAGATTGGTGCAAGCGAACATTCAAAACTATCATAACGGAGCTTCAAAGGATCTATGATCTTACAGTACAGGAGATGAAAGAAATGTTGAGTGTTCTTCTTAGGTTTTTGGTGAAGCTTGTTGGGATATCAAATGTCCTTGAAGTTCTGGAATCATCATTTAAGGGTTCTCTTTCAGCACAGTTTCATGATCTGCACCACTTACAAGAGAGTGTATTAAAAACAAAGCAGCACATGGAGATGATAATTTGGTGTATAAGACACCAGTTTCTGGAGAATGTCAGGTCTCGTCACTCTAGTTACACCTCTTGGCGCTCCATGCTCCATGAAAGGAAATCAGCTGCAGTTCAATGTTCATGGCCTGATTCAATAAATCAGCCTGCGGAGTCCACTATTAGATATGGTTCCACACTCTTCATTGAAGATGCACTAAAAAAATATTGATGCAGAAGATGGATGTATAAGTCAAATGGGAGAAAAGTCAGAAATTTCAGCCTTGCAGAAGGATGGGAGCTCATCCTTCTTGCGGTCTAATATAGAGGGAATGGCAGGATACTACCCATTTGAAAATCTGCGAGCTGCGGTTGACATACTATTTTTACACGGAAGTTCAGATTTGGTGGTAGCCAAGCAAGCAATTTTCTTGTACTACTTATTTGATCGGCACTGGACACTTCCTAATGAGAAGTGGAGATATGTTATAGATGACTTTGCTGCTACTTTTGGCATAACTGGGCATTCCTTACTGGAATCTTTGACCTTTTACCTTCTGGATAACCACACTGATGAGGCTCTGCAAGAAGCCTGTAACCTTCTTCCAGAAATCTCTGATCTAACAACTCATCCTAAGGTAGCGCAAGTTCTGTTAGAAAGACAAAATCCTGATGCAGCTTTTATGGTTATACGGTGGTCGGGACGTGATGGTGGTGCAGAGTTAGTTTCACTTAATGAGGCTGTCACTACTATTCGGGTGAGAGTGGAGTGTGGACTTCTGACTGAAGCATTTATGTATCAGAGAATGATATGCTCCAAACTCAAGAAAAAGAAGTCGAAGCATGAATCATTGTGGAATGCTTTAGATATGTTAAAAGACGAGTCTCAGACTTGTATGGTCTGGGTGGAGGCACGGGTGACTGAGATCTGTTGTCTTTGTATCAGAAGGAAGTTGGTAGATCAGATAATAGAACTGCCTTGGGATTTGGATGAGGAGAAACATCTTCACAAATGCCTATTTGATTTTGCTGTGAATGACCCTTTAACAACAACGGGAAGTCTTCTTGTAGTGTTTTATCTACAGCGTTATCGATACATTGAGGCATATCAAGTTGATCGCAAGCTTCAAATTTTGGAGCAGGACTTCGTTTCTAAGAATTCTGTCAGTGAAGATATCTTATCCAAGATGAGGCTGGCGGGTCAGTGAAGATCAGGATTGGTTGACAAGAGCTTAGCTTTGCTGCCATAAGTCCAACAGCAACAACTGAAGACCGGAAAATTACCTGAGCTTATCCCTCCTAACAATGAAGTTGATGCCCCAGAAATATCTGATTTTCCCAAACGACAAGAACCAATTTCGACCAGTTTATTGGTCCCTTCTTCCGTTAATTCTTCACTAGGTTTTCGGGTTGACCGACGTCCAATGCTTATTCTTTCGTCGATGTTCTACTTCATTAGTGATTTGATAATGTTGTGGTCTTTAGTCTATGTATTACTGTTAGCAAGGCTTTTGGATGGATTTGGAGTTGGTTTGGCCATTACTCTAGTTCCACTCTATAATTTTGAAAATGCTCCATCAATTATAAGGGGATTGTTAAATACTTTGCCACAGTTTACTGGTTCTACTGGAATGTTTTTGGCATACTGTATGGTTTTTGGAATGTCACTGTTGGACTCACCGAGCTGGCAATTGATGCTAGGTTTTGTTGAAGCATCTGTAGTTGGTTTGAGCCACCTTTTTCGCACTTCAGCATATTCAAATGGCTTACATCTAAAGAAACTGGTAATTTTTCTTAGAAAATGTCATGAGAACGCATATGGAATGATAGAGATTGTTTTAAGGAGAAATACAAACATACCAACTGATGTAAATGCTGGACCTAGTTTTATGGACATGTCTTTGTTTGGAGTAACTCAGCCTTTATTTGTTTCTGGGGTATGCTTGCTAGTCGCATCAATTCAGAGGTCTGCAGGCCTCTGGCGACTTCAGGAGGTGTTGGCAGCAGCAGGCAAAGGGTCAATGCAGTTCTTTGAATCTGAGGAGTCTGATCCAGGTTGGGGCTGCTAGTGTGCAAGTCAAGCGGCATTTGTTTTTGACCCGGGCGGTGCGGAACTTCATGATATTTGGTTGAGAGCACCAAATGTATTGTCACTTTGCTCTTTGGATTATTTTTTTCCCGCTATACAGTTGGATATGGTTCCAACTGTTCCAGATCTGCAGACCTTCCTTATTTGGATGCCTAGGGTCAATTTTTGGTAGAACCATTAGCTATGTTGGATAGAAAAATGATTAAGAAGAAAAAAGGCTGCAGCAGTTGAAGTTTAAGTTCAATGGTCCAACACTCTACCATATGAAGCTATTTGGGAAGACTGGAAAAATTTCACAAGCCATTTCCTCAATTCCAACCTTGAGGACAAGGTTGTTCTGATGGAGGGTGGATTGTAAGGATTACACTACGATAATGCCTCTACGATAATGAATATTCATTAAGGGTATAATAGTCTGTGTGTAATAATTGAGTCGGTTGGTTATCGTAGTGTTCATTTGGCTGTGTATAAAAAGATAGCTGTAATCAGTTGAAGGTATCAATGATAATGAGTTGTTTCTCTCTCTTATATTTCTGAATCTGTCTACTTCTCCCTCAATATTCTCTCTCCCTCTTCTGAATCTTCTTCCTAAAGTTACTATCTCCATAAATTTGAGCTGAACTTGAGCTCTGTAATAGATTTGATAAGCCAAATCATTACACTTGGTAAGATATATTATACTTCAAGCCACAAGCTTAACTAAGTACCTCCAAGACAAACGATAAAAAAAATATCAGCTCTCATGCTCTTTCTTTCCTATCCGTACCATACCATATTCCTTATTTGCCATAAGTTTAACTAAATTGGAAGAAATTGCAAACAATTGAAGACTAAAAACTGGAATTGAAGGAAACATTTGGCAAGGCAATAGCAAAACAAGGATTTAATCGAGTGATGATCAAACTTGAATCAAGAATTAGCAGAACAAGGTAACAATTCTTTGTTCCTTTAGTTTTTCATTGAAAATTTGGTAATAAATTGCTTGAAATTGGTTGTGTTTTTGTGGAAAGTTAGTTTATATGTGTTGGGGAATCACGGTGGATTCCGAAGACATAAGGATGGATTTTTTGGGCTAGTGTTCATGGAAGCAAATATGAACTCTATTTTTTTTTAAAAAAATGACGCACCTTGCATGTTTGATGAAATGCCTTTATGAGGCTGTAAAGCTTTAATTTTGGAAATTGTTACTATTGTGGGCAAGGTGTCGTTTGTACATGCAAACCAACCTGATGGGATGAATCAAAGTGGGTTTATGAACTCAAAAATTATGCTACTGTTGGTTCATCTAATTAAGTGACAGTCACCTACAAGAAAACTGAGAAAGCGAAATTGGCCTATAATTGACATAGCATGTGATGGTGTTGGCATATTGCAAATTTATGGAGTTATATTGCAAATAAGTTAAAAATTAAAGTTAGTAAACTAACTTGTTAATAGTTAGCATACTATATATTCAGGTATGGTTTCGAGTAAGAATTGGTTACTTGTGGACTAAGGTAAAGCCATGGAGATTAGGATTGGTTGTGCGGAGTAATAAGGTGGCAAAAATTGGGCTAGAACATAGACTAAACCCCATGAAATCTGTGTTTTGAGGAAACGCACACCAAGTGCTTGATAGAAGTCCTCTATGGACTGTTTTGGTTAAAAACAAAGAATTACGTAAATCCGAGGCCAAGGCTACATATATATACACTATATGTAGATAATTAAAGGATTTGAGGAAATCAAATTAGAACGAAAAGCAATTTTAAGCCAAAACAAAAAATGGCCACTTTTGGGCTAATAGTTTTGGCTAGTTAGACTTGCTGGAAAATCATAGTTTTCTGGGGTCTTGTAGTGTGTAATCCAAGCTATCCATAGCCTCTGGAACGGACTCATTCCGAGTTCGGATGACCGAGTTATGATGTGCCAAAGAGGGTGCGTCGAATCTGTCCAAAATCTGGAAATCATATTTGAAGCAGTCCCTTCCACGAATTTTCTGGAATTCTGTATTTAGAATTTGGTAATGGTCAAGGAACGGAAGTTGTAGCCCTAGAAGTTAACTTCGCGTGGGCGTGAGAATCACTCAAAAATATTTTAAAACGAATTAGTTATGACTGTTTTAGCGAGAGAGGGTAAAGCTGAAAAAAAACTAAAAATAGTTGCGACCAGACATTTTTGGGGTCTGTTTTGGACTGCCTATGATGTCCAAAATAGGTGGCTTATATTTTCTAAATATAGCCTACTATGGTGTCTACAATATATCCAAAATTGATTGTAATCGAAGTTATGAGCTAAAAGATATGAAATTGTAAAAAAGCCATGTTGCGTAAGGAGCTGCTGCCCATGGCAGCAGCAGTAGCTGTCAGTAGCAGGCAGCGGCATGCAGTTTGACATACATTTTTTTTAGCTTGTTTGTGTACCCGTGAAGTTCGTTTATAAGTTAGTAAAAGTAGACGGGTATATAATCTATAACATAACCAAAGCTTTATAGAATTTGAATTAACGGGTTGAGAATGGTAAAATAACAAAGTGAGCGTCGCAAGCTCGGGAAGACTGTTTAGCCAAGCAAGGCCACGCCAAGGAGCTGTTAATGCTTCAAGGGGATGTTTTAGCATTGTTGGAAACGCAATGATTTTTAACAAAGCAATCTACAGAGATGAGTATATAAAGCAATTTAAAAGCTCTAATATATCCATATATTATAAAAACATGAACAATATATATGGAATATATTTCGTATTCACTTTGAATACTTAGTGAAATATAAGAGATATGAAGAATACATGTTTTAAGCTATGAGTGGTGTATAAGCTGAAGTTGTGATATTTTCATACTACAATCATATCAAACTATATTAAAGAGAAAAATGGTTATTGCAAGTAAAATGATGAGGTATTTGAAAAATGTATAAAAGTTTTTCAAAAGTAAAAACATAAGTTAATGATATGGTCAATATGAGTATGTAATATATAACTGTACAAGTTATATGACTTGGATACTTGGCTAATACATTCATATATGTGAATATGATTGTATAGGATCCGTGAAAGGAAGTTAAGCTGAATTTTATATCGATAGTCATCGAACAAGCTAAGGCAAGTTTTCTCAGTCTATTTATGTGTTTACTTGTTTTATGTTTACAAGTATTTGAGCTTTTATGATTTGTTGATGATACTTGGTGAATGATTAAAGTCAATATATGACTAAGGTGATTTGAGTTATGGAACTTAATTTGTTTAAAGCATGTAATATGCAGATGATGATAAGTTGAGAATGTTTAAAGTATGATTTGAATATGAGGCTATATGCTACGTGATGCATGATAGACTGTTAAATTTGCTGAGCTGTCGAGCTCAATCTTGCAAAAATAAACTTTTTGCAGGTACAAGATTTAATGCTATAATGATTAATATCTGAATGATATGGGTAAGAAGACGAGCAAAGGAACACTGTTTCCTTTAGTTGAAACTTAGATGGTACTATGATAATATTGTACAAGATACAGGTGGGTAAATTTCTGAGATATTCAATAAAAGTAGAATATTTGTTTGAAGTATGTTGTGATGATTGCTTCATTAAGTGAAGAAATGTGGTAATAGTATTATACAAGAAAGATTGTGTAATAAGAATGAGTTTATATTTACTATGATAAAGGAATCATTAAATGAAATTGATTCCGCAATATATATAATCCTAAAGGTTGCGATTCAGGGACCAAATGGAAGACAGAATGAAAAATTTTAAATTATTCCGCATTTTTAGCTATTTTAACATTGAATAATGTTTTAAAGCTGAATCACGACAGTATTTAACGCACAAGATCAGGAAGGGAAATAGTCCCGATTTTGGGGTTGTTACAGTTGGTATCAGAGCTATGGGTTATAAACCTTAGGTAAGTGCACCTTAGGCTATAACCGTAAGCTAGGTAGATGAAAAGAAAGAAGATATTAATCATAAACTCGAATGAGGTTTAAACGATCTTGAAATGAATTTAGAAATTCATAAAGAATGCGTTAAGATATTCGCAAAGATTCAAAGAAAAATCTTGAAAAGTTTAAGGGTTAGGGGACACCCGATTCGGTTAATCATAAGGTAATATGATTAAAGAAGGAAATAAGAAGAGTATGGATCAACACGATCATAAGATAGAAAAGAGATTCAAAGAAGAATCTTAGAAAGGCAAGAAGAAGAGGATCAGAGGACACCAGATTCAAATAATCATAAAAAAATATGATTGGAAAGAAGATAAGAAGATCGTAAAAATGAAACGATATTAGAATGAGAAAAGAATCGTAATATAACACGATTATAATATAAGATCACGACATGGTTTGATCAAGTCAAAGAAGAACAGATAATCAATCGAATGATTGAAAATTTATTGCGGAATGGCTATATGAAAATGATACTATGAGATAGTACACAGAAAACTCGGAAAGAGTTATGAATGTTGAAATACAAATTAAATAAAATTTGTATTGAGCAAAGAACAAGATAAGATTTGATGGGATTAAGTGGGATTTCAATTGAGGACTCATATGATAGCTGAGTTGTGCAAACTTTTATATGGGCAGGGGTTTTGTGCGTGGTTTAACGACCACTTAGTTTATCACACTGATAATCGTTGAAATGTTGGTGTCGCGTTATCGGTGTATATATGATGATAAGGTGATTCTTTTCTCATATGTATATTCGATAAATAGAGAATATAAGAGTAGGTGCGAGTTCTTAAAACTCATACTTATGGTGAGTTTGTGACTCATAATCATATGGTATGTTTCTGAAACCCTAAGCGTATGGACAGTCCCTGATTGGTTCTTGGACTACGTATTGCTAGGACAAGTTCCTAAACTTATATTTTTATGGCAAGTTCCTAAACACGTAATGTGCGGTAAGTTTGATGAACTGTACTAAGGTATAAGAATATTATAGTATAAGAGCTAATTAATTATAGTAGATTGAGCATTGATGTTACTAGAGAAAGATAGAATTGTTTCATGGTGAGATAATTGAAGAAGTTGAAGCTGATGATGGGAGAAATAGATATTCTCAAATCTTCTAGCTATGCTAGATCTTGAAAATTATGAAATCAAGCTAAATTCGTACTGATGTGCCTTTAAAAATACAAATGAGTTTTTGTTATCAGCAACACACGGTGACAAGGGTGTGGATGTGGACTGCGAGCCACTAACACATCGTTACCTGTTACGACATGATAACACCAAAAATAATTTTTAATGGTTTGAAATCGTTTAAAGAAGAGTCTACGCTAATTGTTTCGGCTAGACAAAGTTAAAAATATCAAAATGTATTTTATATAGTCATCAATGCATCATTAATACAATGTAGATATGACAAATGATGGAGTCATCATGCAGCTGAACCTAGTGTTTGATGTGATCTAAGGATCGTCAACCCACTATGGTATGATGTAGCATGACAAAGCCATAAAATTAAGACATTATTAACGTACTGTTAAAACAGTGCAGTACTATGCATCATAAAATGATTTTCAGTATTTTAACAATTAAAGAGGTGTCAATGCCATTTGAGTCGGCTAGACACAGATTCAGATATTGCTTATGTTAAGCTTTTGAACTGTCCAACTTAATTGAGTTGGTATGAATTCCAAAATGAGTATTCCCTATAATGGGATTATTTTATATTGCGTCCTTGGGACGCCAAAGAGGAACGGAAAGAAATTGTTTCGTCAAGATAGTGTTGATATACAGAACATCCAAAATAGAAAATTATGTGTGCGCTAAATAGCGATGATGATGAACGTAAATGTCATTCAAATTTATATTGCGTCCTGGGGACGGTGACGATGAACACAAATGTTGTTCCACTAGATAGTATTGATCAACACAGGGCATAAACAGGTTGATCACCTATATGTTCGTAAGATATGTCGGTTTGCAGATGAATTTTTGTTAAAACCTTTTCAGAAACAAAGTTTATGGTCTTTATGACTTTTATCATGAAATAGAAAGCTCTTCTTAAGAGAATCTTTTGAATTCATAAATTATTCATCTTGCTTTAAAATTATTAATCAATTGTGGGGAATTTTTATTCTGGAGATTGGGTATAAAAAGAATGAACTTCCTTAAGAGGAAGTAGGTCGTAGAATACGACGATGGTTTATGAATCCTTGACGAAGGAAAAAAAAAGAAGAAGTAGAGTTATGAGGAATAAAGATTTTCGCATAACAAAGTAGACACTGGTGATGTGTCATAGAAAGTAGACACTGGTGTTGTGTCATAGACATATGTGATATGTCATAAGAAGCTAGACATTGGTAATGTGTCATAACAAAAAATAAACACATATGGTGTTATGATAATAAGAATAGACATATGGGATGTCGAAATTAGATATAGATGATGTCAAAGATGGATAGACATTAATAGTGACAAAAGAAAGTAGACTCCGGAGAGGGTCGAAGGTGAAAAGTTAAGTCTGAAAATTTTAGGACCTTTCACAATAACAAAAGTTAAGTATAAAATAGCGAAAGCTATTGAATATTTGGATATACATGTTTATATGTATGTTAATATATGTTATGGTATGTAAAAAATATATTTTACTATTACAGAATAAGGTTGCTAAGAGGGAATTAACATAATTAAGGAAGAATAAGGTTTAAACCGATTAAGAATGATTCAGTATTGTGATTCCGGGGACGAAATTCTTATAAGGGGGAAGAATTTGACGATCCGGATTTTTGAAAATTATTAAAATAAAAATTTAATTAAATAAAATTCTTATTATGTGACATTTGATTTTATAAGTGAAATTGTGTTGTGCAATGTGATGCTATTAATTCACTACGTTAAGATTAGTGAATTAGTATATCCGTTTTAGAATAAAGAAACTTGTTTTCTTTTAATTAGATAATGACGAAAATTATGTTACAATAAATGTAATATAATAATAGAATGGATATAACGGGAATAAATGAAAATTAGAAAATTTGTAATAAAGAGATTAACTTATATCAGTTAATCATTTTATATGAAAAATATTAAGTCAAAGAAGAACAGATAATCAATCGAATGAATGAAAATTTATAGCGGAATGACTATATGAAAATGGTACTATGAGATAGTACACAGAAAACTCGAAAAGAGTTATGAATGTTGAAATACAAATTAAATAAAATTTGTATTGAGCAAAGAACAAGACAAGATTTGATGGGATTAAGTGGGATTTTAATTGAGGAGTCAAGTGGTAGCTGAGTTGTGCAAACTTTTGTATAGGCAGGGGTTTTGTGCGTGGTTTAACGACCACTTAGTTTATCACACTGATAATCGTTGAAATATTTATGTCGCGTTATCGATGTATATATGATGATAAGGTGATTCTTTTCTCATATGTATATTCGATAATTAGAGAATATAAGAGTATGTGCAAGTTTTTAAAACTCATACTTATGGTGAGTTTGTGACTCATAATCATATGGTATGTTTTTGAAACCCTAAGTGTATGGACAGTCCCTGATTAGTTCTTGGACTACGTATTGCTAGGACAAGTTCCTAAACTTATATTTTTATGGCAAGTTCCTAAAAACGTAATGTGTGGTAAGTTTGATGAACTGTACTAAAGTATAAGAATATTATAGTATAAGAGCTAATTAATTATAGTAGATTGAGAATTGATGTTACTAGAGAAAGATAGAAATGTTTCATGGTGAGACAATGGAAGAAGTTGATGCTGATGATGGGAGAAATAGATATTCTCAAATCTTCTAGCTATGCTAGATCACAAAAATTATGAAATCAAGCTAAATTCGCACTGATGTGCCTTTAAAAATACAAATGAGTTTTTGTTATCAGCAACACACGGTGACAAGGGTGTGGATGTGGACTTCGAGCCACTAACACATCGTTATTTGTTACGGCATGATAACACCAAAAATAATTTTCAATGGTTTGAAATCATTTAAAGAAGAGTCTACGCTAATTGTTTCGGCTAGACAAAGTTAAAAATATCAAAATATATTTTATATAGTCATCAATGCATCATTAATACGATGTAGATATGACAAATGATGGAGTCATCAATGCAGCTTAACCTAGTGTTTGATGTGATCTAAAGATCGTCAACCCACTATGGTATGATGTAGCATGGCAAAGCCATAAAATAACGACATTATTAACGTACTGTTAAAACAGTGCGGTACTATGCGTCATAAAATAATTTTTAGTATTTTAACAATTAAAGAGGTGTCAATGCCATTTGAATCGGCTAGACACAAATTCAGATATTGATATGTTAAGCTTTTGAACTGTCCAACTAAATTGAGTCGATATGAATTCCAAAATGAGTATTCCCTATAATGGGATTATTTTATATTGCGTCCTGGGGACGCCAAAGAGGAACTGAAAGAAATTGTTTCGTCAAGATAGTGTTGATCAATACAGAACATCCAAAATGCAAAATTATGTTTGCGCTAAATAGCGATGATGATGAACATAAATGTCGTTCAAATTTATATTGCGTCCTGGGGACGGTGACGATGAACACAAATGTTGTTCCACTAGATAGTATTGATCAACACAGGGCATAAATAGGCTGATCACCTATATGTCCGTAAGATATGTCGGTTTGAAGATGAATTTCTGTTAAAACCTTTTCAGAAACAAAGTTTATGGTCTTTATGACTTTTATCATGAAATAGAAAGCTCTTCTTAAGCGAATCTTTTGAATTCATGAATTATTCATATTGCTTCACAATTATTAATCAATTGTGGAGAATTTCTATTCTGGAGATTGGGTATAAAAAGAATGAACTTCCTTAAGAGGAAGTAGGTGGTAGAATACGACGATGGTTTGTGAATCCTTGACGAAGGAAAGAAAAAAAAAGAAGTAAAGTTATGAGGAATAAAGATTTTCGCATAACAAAGTAGACACTGGTGATGTGTTATAGAAAGTAGACACTGGTGTTGTGTCATAGACATGTGTGATATGTCATAAAAAGCTAGACATTGGTAATTTGTCATAACAAAAAATAAACACATATGGTGTTATGATAATAAGAACAGGCATATGGGATGTCGAAATTAGATATAGATGATGTCAAAGATGGATAGACATTGATAGTGACAAAAGAAAGTAGACTCCGGAGAGGGTCGAAGGTGAAAAGTTAAGTCCGAAAATTTTTGGAACTTTCACAGTAACAAAAGTTAAGTATAAAATAGCAAAAGCTATTAAATATTTGGAGATACATGTTTATATGTATGTTAATATATGTTATGATATGTAAAAAATATATTTTACTATTACAGAATAAGGTTGCTAAGAGGGAATTAACATAATTAAGGAAGAATAAGATTTAAACCGATTAAGAATGATTCAGTATTGTGATTCCGGGGACGAAATCCTTATAAGGGGGAAGAATGTGATGATCCAGATTTTCAAAAATTATTAAAATAAGAATTTAATTAAATAACATTCTTATTATGTGTCATTTGATTTTATAAGTGAAATTGTGTTGTGCAATGTGATGCTATTAATTCACTATGTTAAGATTAGTGAATTAGTATATCCGTTTTAGAATAAAGAAACTTGTTTTCTTTTAATTAGATAATGACGAAAATTATGTTAAAATAAATGTAATATAATAATAGAATGGATATAATGGGAATAAATAAAAATTAGAAAATTTGTAATAAAGAGATTAACTTATATCAGTTAATCATTTTATAAGAAAAATATTAAGTCAAAGAAATAAGAACAGATAATCAATCGAATGATTGAAAATTTATAGCGGAATGACTATATGAAAATGGTACTATGAGTTATGAATCTTGAAACACAAATTAAATAAAATTTGTATTGAGCAAAGAATAAGATAAGATTTGATGGGATTAAGTGGGATTTCAATTGAGGACTCATGTGGCAGCTGAGTTGTGCAAACTTTTGTATGGGCAGGGGTTTTGTGCGTGGTTTAACGACCACTTAGTTTATCACATTGATAATCGTTGAAATGTTGGTGTCGCGTTATCGATGTATATATGATGATAAGGTGATTCTTTTCTCATATGTATATTCGATAATTAGAGAATATAAGCGTAGGTGCGAGTTTTTAAAACTCATACTTATGGTGAGTTTGTGACTCATAATCATATGGTATGTTTTTGAAACCCTAAGCGTATGGACAGTCCCTGATTAGTTCTTGGACTACGTATTGCTAAGACAAGTTCCTAAACTCATATTTTTATGGCAAATTCCTAAACATGTAATGTGTGGTAAGTTTGATGAACTGTACCAAGGTATAAGAATATTATAGTATAAGAGCTAATTAATTATAATAGATTGAGCATTGATGTTACTAGAGATAGATAGAATTGTTTCATGGTAATAGAAGAAGTTGAAGCTGATGATGAGAGAAATAGATATTCTCAAATCTTCTAGTTATGCTAAATCTCGAAAATTATGAAATCAAGCTAAATTCGCACTGATGTGCCTTTAAAAATACAAATGAGGTTTTGTTATCAGTAACACACGGTGACAAGAGTGTGGATATGGATTTCGAGCCACTAACACATCGTTACCTATTACGGCATGATAACACCAAAAATAATTTTTAATGGTTTGAAATCATTTAAAGAAGAGTCTACGCTAATTGTTTCGGCTAACAAAGTTAAAAATATCAAAATGTATTTTATATAGTCATCAATGCATCATTAATACGATGTAGATATGACAAATGATGGAGTCATCATTGCAACTTAACCTAGTGTTTGATGTCATCTAAGGAACGTCAACCCACTACGGTATGATGTAGAATGGCAAGGCCATAAAATGACGACATTATTAACGTATTGTTAAAGCAGTGCGGTACTATGCGTCATAAAATGATTTTCAGTATTTTAATAATTAAAGAGGTGTCAATGCCATTTAAATCGGCTAGACACAGATTCAGATATTGCTTATGTTAAGCTTTTGAACTGTCCAACTAAATTGAGTTGGTATGAATTCCAAAATGAATATTCCCTATAATGGGATTATTTTATATTGCGTCCTGGGGACAGCAAAACGGAACTGAAAGAAATTGTTCCGTCAAGATAGTGTTGATCAATACAGAACATCCAAAATGGAAAATTATGGTTGCGCTAAATAGCGGTGATGATGAACGTAAATGTCGTTCAAATTTATATTGCGACCTGAGGACGGTGACGATGAACACAAATATTGTTCCACTAGATAGTTTTGATCAACACATGGCATAAACAGACTGATCACCTATATGTCCGTAAGATATGTCGTTTTGCAGATGAATTTCTGTTAAAACATTTTCAGAAACAAAGTTTATGTTCTTTATGACTTTTATCATAAAATAGAAAGCTCTTCTTAAGCGAATCTTTTGAATTCATAAATTATTCATATTGCTTCACAATTATTAATCAATTGTGGGGAATTTCTATTTTGGAGATTGGGTATAAAAAGAATGAACTTCCTTAAGAAGAAGTAGGTCGTAGAATACGACGATGGTTTATGAATCCTTGACGAAGGAAAGAAAAAAGAAGAAGTAGAGTTATAAGGAATAAAGATTTTCGCATAACAAAGTAGACACTGGTGATGTGTCATAGAAAGTAGACACTGGTGTTGTGTCAAAGACATGTGTGATATGTCATAAAAAGTTAGACATTGGTAATGTGTCATAACAAAAAATAAACACATATGGTGTTATGATAATAAGAACAGACATATGGGATGTCGAAATTAAGATATAGATAATGTCAAAGATGGATATACATTGATAGTTACAAAGAAAGTAGACTCCGGAGAGGGTCGAAGGTGAAAAGTTAAGTCCAAAAATTTTAGGACCTTTCACAGTAACAAAAGTTAAGTATAAAATAGTGAAAGCTATTGAATATTTGGATATACATGTTTATATGTATGTTATGATATGTCAAAAATATATATTTTACTATTACAGAATAAGGTTGCTAAGAGGGAATTAGCATAATTAAGGAAGAATAAGGTTTAAACCGATTAAGAATGATTCCGTATTGTGATTCCGTGGACGAAATCCTTATAAGGGGGGAAGACTGTGACGATCCAGATTTTTAGAAATTATTAAAATAAGAATTTAATTAAATAAAATTCTTATTATATGACATTTGATTTTATAAGTGAACTTGTGTTGTGCAATGTGATGCTATTAATTCACTACGTTAAGATTAATGAATTAGTATATCCGTTTTAGAATAAAGAAACTTGTTTTCTTTTAATTAGATAATGACGAAAATTATGTTACAATAAATGTAATATAATAATAAAATGGATATAATGGGAATAAATGAAAATTAGAAAATTTGTAAGAAAGAGATTAACTTATATCAGTTAATCATTTTAGAAGAAAAATATTAAGTCAAAGAAAGAAGAACAGATAATCAATCGAATGATTGAAAATTTATAGCGGAATGACTATATGAAAATGGTACTATGAGATCAAAAAGAGTTATGAATGTTGAAACACAAATTAAATAAAATTTGTATTGAGCAAAGAACAAGATAAGATTTGATGGGATTAAGTGGGATTTCAATTGAGGACTCCTGTGTTGTGCAAACTTTTGTATGGGAAGGGATTTTGTGTGTGGTATAACGACCACTTAGTTTATCACACTGATAATTGTTGAAATGTTGGTGTCGCGTTATCGGTGTATATATGATGATAACGTGATTCTTTTCTCATATGTATATTCGATAATTAGAGAATATAAGAGTAGGTGCGAGTTTTTAAAACTCATACTTATGGTGAGTTTTGACTCCTAATCATATGGTATATTTTTGAAACCCTAAGCGTATGGACAGTCCCTGATTGGTTCTTGGACTACGTATTGCTAGGACAAGTTCCTAAACTTATATTTTTATGGCAAGTTCCTAAACACGTAATGTGTGATAAGTTTGATGAACTGTACTAAGGTATAAGAATATTATAGTATAAGAGCTAATTAATTATAGTAGATTGAGCATTGATGTTACTAGAGAAAATAGAATTGTTTCATGGTGAGACAATGGAAGAAGTTGAAGCTGATGATGGGAGAAATTGATATTCTCAAATCTTCTAGCTATGCTAGATCTCAAAAATTATGAAATCAAGCTAAATTCGCACTGATGTGCCTTTAAAAATACAAATGAGTTTTTGTTATCAGCAACACACGATGACATGGGTGTGGATGTGGACTTCGACCCACTAGCACATCGTTACCTGGTACGGCATGATAACACCAAAAATAATTTTTAATGGTTTGAAATCGTTTAAAGAAGAGTCTACGCTAATTGTTTCGGCTAGACAAAGTTAAAAATATCAAAATGTATTTTATATAGTCATTATTGCATCATTAATACGATGTAGATATGACAAATGATGGAGTCATCAATGCAGCTTAACCTAGTGTTTGATGTGATCTAAGGATCGTCAATCCACTATGGTATGATGTAGCATGGCAAAGTCATAAAATGACGACATTATTGACGTACTGTCAAAACAGTGCAGTACTATGCGTCATAAAATGATTTTCAGTATTTTAACAATTAAAGAGGTGTCAATGCCATTTGAATCGGCTAGACACAGATTCAGATATTGCTTATGTTAAGCTTTTGTACTGTCCAACTAAATTGAGTTGGTATGAATTCCAAAATGAGTACTCCCTATAATGGGATTATTTTATATTGCGCCCTAGGGACGACAAAGAGGAACTGAAAGAAATTGTTCCGTCAAGATAGTGTTGAATAATACAGAACATCCAAAATGGAAAATTATGTTTGCGCTAAATAGCGGTGATGATGAACGTAAATGTCGTTCAAATTTATATTGCGACTTGGGGACGGTGACGATGAACACAAATGTTGTTCCACTAGATAGTATTGATCAACACAGGGCATAAACAGACTGATCGCCTATATGTCCGTAAGATATGTCGTTTTACAGATGAATTTCTGTTAAAACCTTTTTAGAAACAAAGTTTATGTTCTTTATGACTTTTATCATAAAATAGAAAACTCTTCTTAAGCGAATCTTTTGAATTCATAAATTATTCATATTGCTTCACAATTATTAATCAATTGTGGGGAATTTCGATTCTGGAGATTGGGTATAAAAAGATTGAACTTCCTTAAGAGGAAGTAGGTCGTAGAATACGACGATTCTTTATGAATCCTTGACGAAGGAAAGAAAAAAGAAGAAGTAGAGTTATGAGGAATAAAAATTTTCGCATAACAAAGTAGACACTGGTGATGTGTTATAGAAAGTAGACACTGGTGTTGTGTCATAGACATATGTGATATGTCATAAGAAGCTAGACATTGGTAATGTGTCATAACAAAAAATAAACACATATAGTATTATGATAATAAGAACAGACATATGGGATGTTGAAATTATATATAGATGATGTCAAAGATGGATATACATTGATAGTGACAAAAGAAAGTAGACTTCGGAGAGGGTCGAAGGTGAAAAGTTAAGTCAGAAAATTTTAGGACCTTTCACAGTAACAAAAGTTAAGTATAGCGAAAGCTATTGAATATTTGGAGATACATGTTTATATGTATGTTAATATATGTTATGGTATGTAAAAAATATATTTTACTATTACAGAATAAGGTTGCTAAGAGGGAATTAACATAATTAAGGAAGAATAAGGTTTAAACCGATTAAGAATGATTCAGTATTGTGATTCCGGGGACGAAATTCTTATAAGGGGGAAGAATTTGACGATCCGGATTTTTGAAAATTATTAAAATAAGAATTTAATTAAATAAAATTCTTATTATGTGACATTTGATTTTGTAAGTAAAGTTGTGTTGTGCAATGTGATGCTATTAATTCACTACGTTAAGATTAGTGAATTAGTATATCCGTTTTAGAATAAAGAAACTTGTTTTCTTTTAATTAGATAATGACGAAAATTTTGTTACAATAAATGTATATTAGGAATAGCTTTGATTTGTATTGTTAGACCTCTCTCTAGTAGCTTAACACTATTTGCTGACAAATTAATCTTGGTTCAATGATATCTTCATTGATAATCAGCCATCACATGTGATATATCGAGCACTTGAATCCTTAATTTTTTGGCATAAAAAATATAGATAAGAAAATGCCTAAAACAGATCTATCGTACGTACGTACTTTCATGCAACTTAATTTATGTATTGGATACAAAAATAGAATGTAAAATAACGTGTATGGTACACACGTAGCTATTGATTACGACAGTCTGACTCATCCATATATGACAAAATAGCCACTAATTATAATTCAACACATCATTTTATATATATTTAATTTTATAGTCATCATCTTTTGTTACCCTAGGTAACATTACTCATTCACAAAGGATTTAGGTATAGTGTCATTAAGTTATTCATTCCCACCACAATTTACACACCCTTATTTTCTATTATTTGAAATTCACAAAAAAATTCTCATGCATACATAAACATACTTATTTTTGCCAACATCCCATCCATACCTTTCTGTTCAAAGCATTCTAATTTTTTTATAAACCCACCATTTGGGAACTCATGAAGGTAATACATTAATGAGTGATATGATAATCAATAAAGGAAAATGATGTATATTACGATTTTACATGTCAACTGTTTTTATTGCGAGTTACGTAATAAATCTAATTAATAATATTTTTACGATGTATTTGATATAGTGAGTCAGTTTTATAATCCTATCTATTTTTATGTATTAATATACGTCGTAATCGTAATTCGACTAAAATCTTTTGCAATATATATATATATATATATATATATATATATATATATATATATAACATGGCTCATCAATAAATAAACTAGTGAAAAGTTACTCAGTTACTTTAAACTCTTCTTTCCTCCATTCTTATTCACACACACACACACACACACACATATATATATATATATATATATATATATATATAAATATTTTCATTACTTAATATTTATTACTTAATATTACTAAGCAAAATGAAGGTAGAAAAAAAATTATTACTTAATATTTTCATTTTTTTTTTTTAAATAGAAAATTTCATGAAAGTTAACTTTACAAATAAGTACATAAAGTTGAATTTCTATTTCATTAGATTTAACTTACTTTGATGACCAAAAGTGGAAAAGACTAAATAGATTTACATTTCCTGAAAAAGGATTATACTAGAATTTCTTGATTTACCAGAAACTCAGAATGATGACTAGATGAGTAAAAAAGGTGGCACTGCACTGATCCTCTAGATTCAGTAACTTTTTCCATCTTTAGTAAACTAAGACATGGCACGTCATCATTGGCTGTTGCCGCCGCAGCCGTGGAAAGTGAATACAACAAGAAAACGGGAATTTATTGAGCGACTCAAAAAATTCGGTTGATCCGACATCAATCCACTGTTGTCTTTATTGTTCTTCATTTTCTCTCTCCAAAATCCTCCGATCCCTCTCTCATGGCATTTTAACAAGAATAACCGAATCAGTCATTGTCTTTTTTTTAGTTCAAACAATGCCTAATAGCAATAATGCCGATGAGTCATAGAATAAATTTTTTCAAGAAACAGGCTCCAAAGACACTTGAAGAGAGAGACCGTATGAGTAAGATTTTTTATGCTTCAACAATAGGATCTATCTATCATGTACGGTATAATATGTACTAGACCGGATGTCGTTCATGCACTTAATGTAACGAGCAGATATCAGTCGAATCCAGGAGAAGAGCACTGGAAGGCAGTGAAAATATCCTAAAGTACTTACGAAGGACTAATGATGTATTTCTTGTCTACGGTGGGTCTGAATTAAAACTCGAGGGCTTCACAGACCCAAGTTTTCAAACGGACCAAGATGACAACAAATTTGTTTCGGGGTATGTATTTACCTTGAATGGAGGCACAATGAGTTGGAAGAGTTCCAAGCAGCAAACAGTTGCTGATTCAGTGACAGAGGCAGAGTACATAGCTGCAAGTGAAGGTGCAAAGGAAGCTGTTTGGATAAAGAAGTTCATAACAGAACTTGGTGTGGTTCCTAACATTGGAGGAGCAGTCCCCTTATACTGTGACAATACCGGAGCGGTTGCACAAGCTAAGGAACACAGGTCTCATCAGAAATTCAAACACGTGTTACGGCTTGATCAGGGAGATCATTGAAAGAGGAAACGTCACCTTAGAGCGTGTAAACTCTCAAGATAACATTACAGATCCATTTACTAAATCTTTAACACAACAGTTTGATCGTCAATTAGAGAAGATATGTATGAAAAATCATGACAATTGACTTTAGTGCAAGTGGGAGATTGAAAGTAATATGCATACAAACCAATCATGTATGATGATAAAGTATATACTTTGTAAATGATCTTATTTATTTATTAATAAAAGTATTCATTTATTAAAGGCATTTAATTATCTACATGATACTGTTTTTATAATATGTAAATAACCCATAATTTTAAGCAATGTTTTTAAAATCATGATGTTGATCATTCGAATGAGATCTAAATTCTTAAAAACTTAAAACTGAAATAATTCTCAATCGTGAGATTACTAAAAAGGGGATTAATAAATCCGGATAGATTGGTATATACGTTGCTTGCTCATTGGATGAAGATAATTGATCTCATAATCATTTGTGTGGAGACACTAAAGCAAGTATATAAGTAATTATTGGAGAATAAATTCACTGAACGTGTCTCGCTATGAAATACCTAATAGAGTTTTACTTGTCTGTCAATAAGAATTCCTAATGAAATAGTAATACAAGTTATACTTGTACTTGAGATCATCATAGTATCTTGTGTGTAATGAATTATACTTTGACTTAGATATTAAGAAAAACATTATAAAGGCTTTAGAGGGACTCATCAAACCTGAATTTTCCAATTCACCAAATTTCAAGCATAATCAAATCTTTAAGTATTTCGCTAAATATAACTGTTATTAACAGTTTGAAGTTTGATCCAAGAAGCAATTCCAAGTATACTTCACTTTTAATTTCAGTCTGTTCTATTCATCCATCAGTTTGGTACTTGAATAAACAGAATGGGAGAATGAACATGTTTCATAACAGAAACGAATACTTGAGAACCTTGAATATAATTATCACACAACAAATAATTAAATGAATCCAGTTAGCCTTTAGGAAAATAACCAAAACTTCGAAACTTAAAAGATAGCAGTACAATCTGTTTTAACTACATATCTGTGCATCTCCTAAAGGTTTGGTAAAAAAACATTCTAACAAATGCACATCAACTACAATATGAGAAGAAAACAAGATCTTCATGTTTGAATGAAAAAAATCATGTGAAGAAAAGTATAAAAGTCGTCGATTTAGCATGCCAAACATTCTATTTATGATATCAACCATATTCTCAACAAAGGGATGATAAACAAAGGAGTAATGAAGAATATACTGAGGCATCTCATCAAGCTTCAACACCTTCAACATCTGGCACCAGATTCATGCATCACTTGTGCCCTCGGAAATACAAATACACTTTCTGCGTAGACAAGAAAGGAAATAGTATCAGTGACTGAATAAATCAGGTAGACAGCAAATAAAAAGGGCTTTGCATATGCATGCAGTTAGCCAGTATTCCATTCCCCCTCCACTCCAAAACCGCACATAGATACACACAAAAAGCAAACAAAAATAACCATGCATGTCTTGGCAGCCATTCACTATCATCTTCTTCCAATCTATATTGGCATCTTGACTTGTCAATTTTCCTATAGGGTTGAATAAGCTAACATGCAATAGGATCGTTATTCTTTATTCCTTCATTTCCCAAATTGTACGAGTGTTGGAAAATAGTACAAGTATTCCAGATAAATCAAGATTTATTTAATTAAAATAAAAGCAGTTCTCACAACCTTTTTATTTTACAAATCATCATGCATGGTATATCTCGAAACATGCAGCCCAACAGCATACAAAGCTCAATATCACAGGGAAAAATGAAAGAGATAAAGAGAGAGGGGATAGAGAGGAGAGAAGAGGAGAGAGAGGGGGGGAGAGGGAAACTATAACAATTAAATCACAATATATCCACAGCAGCCAACAAACTCAAAGAAATCACAATATGCCTGCAGTAGCTGTTTTAATGGAATCAGACATAAACCAAGTCCAAGAAAACTGAGGATTCCCGTTCAAGCAAAGCAAGTGATTAGGAACTAAAAATAGAGAAGTAAGCAAATCATGCATTTCTAAGAAAACCATCATTATTAGCAAAGCCTCACAAATAAAATAGAAATTCAGTTGTTATGTCTCTAACCTGAAGTACCCACAAGCTCAGAAGTGATTCTAGGCAGAAAAAGGCAAACCCAATTAGGTAGAAGATCTGCAAGAAAACAGACAGATATACATTATACATTAGTTTTAGCACTAATGTAAACTTTATTCAGTATGCCGTTCCATCAATATCAGGGTATCCCTACATCTACGTCTCTAATAGCTAAGGATCAGGAATAAGAATAAACAAGAACAAATTCCAAAATTCCTTTAACATCAAAGTATTTGAAATTATTGAAACATTATCCATATGCATCGTATCACTAAATTTAACAACCTGCCAGAGTAGATATCTTTGCCCTACATACTATCTACTAAACCATAACATCACCAAAAGTAATCAAGTATTTAAGGAATATCAATTTTCTACAACGGGCAAAATATATAAAACATAAATGCAAGCACAGATGCAAAATAGAGAACTTACCCCGACCAACACATGATCAGAAAAGACATCAACAGCTGCAAGGATGCCCCTGAAAGATCGTAAAAGAGCATAACATTAGCTACAATATGGAAGTACAGATCTACAAATAAATAGCTTGTTGTGTAACATTTTAGTGAGAAGAAAAAATCCATAGTTTCACAATATCTTCATATTTTATTGGATAGAGAGGCCAGAATAACATAAACAATCCACAACAGTCTACAACTATTAAAAAAAATAATCACCACAAGAAATGGATGCGAATAATAAGATAATGAAATAAGATCCATAAACTTCAACGTCTCCTATACCATTCAACTCTTACATGTGATGAACACTTCAGATTAACTGTTACATGTGGTTCGTGGGTTAATGCTTGTATCCATCAGATAAATCTCACTTCTGAAAGGAGGGGGGATTTCCTGAGATGGCCTAATAAAATGAAAGGTTGGAAAGAATTAGGTAATTTATGTACACCAAGTCCATCATGCTTTGGATTTTGGTCCTTATGCTAACATTTATTGACCTTGAGTCCTTGACAGAAAGCTAAATGATATCACTGAAGCCCTTCAAAGGGAGTTCAGATATAGACCGAGTTTTATAGTAATCTTCTTCGACAAATTGTCGTTCTTTTGATTTCTGATCTAGTAGCAATTCTACACTGTAGAAGCTGATAGTCTTCAGACACTTGGTGCATTGAACATATCAAATCTTGCCTACCTAGAAATTAGATTATAGCCGGATAAAAAAGGTAAATATAATTTCAGGGTTACCATCAGTAAAACATTTGAATTTACAATTATATACAATCCACAAGTTTTATAGTCGTCAAAAAGTTCTCATAAAGAAATTCTTTTTATTTTCTCAAATGGAAAGTTAAAATGTGATGAAGACAATGTTACAGGAACCAAGTAAAAAGTATATCTAATCAATAACTTTTAATTAACATCCTTGAGCTCACAATTGAAATTATTAGAATATATTATTATTATTACTTGGTCACCAAGTATGCTTGGCGCCCACACATAGTTGGTGCCACACATACTTGGCCACTACTCAACTAGTAGCCTATATACAAGGCTTTAGTACTCTTTGTAATAAAATAACAACAATATTCAATAAATCTATTTTATCTCTAACAGAAATAATATATGAACTTACGTCAACGACTTCCCATGAAAGACAATTGGAGGAGCGATAGCAGCAAATATGCAAAAACCGATGTGGAGCTGCACAATTACAAATTACAATAACATTTTTTGAAAGAACAAACAAAATAAGAGTCAACAGTTGTTGCTCTTTTACTGAACTTACCAAGTAGAACAGGAAAAACCAACCAAACTTCAGGGCACTGTCAGTCCTGCAAATTAGAAACAAATAGCCATTTACAACTACTATCAGCAATATTTGTTATAAACACAACAATGTTCATGTTAAAACAGTGATTAAAAAGAAAAAATAAGCCCAAGAGCTATCTGGTGATAACCTAATCTGATGCACTGCATATATGCAGTAAATATATCAGTCAATACATGACCAAACAAATTGTACTACTAAACTAACTTCTTTACAAAGTCAAATCAGACTACTATGTCCAGCTAAAATGGAGCAAAATAAATAATAAATTAACACTGAAAAAATTACCTATAGATCATTGATATGGACATATACACGTATAAAAATTCAGCAAATCTAGTAAGGTTAAGAGGCTGGTAATTTGTGATGTAAATATGTAAAAGGATTCAGGTTATTGATCGTCAATCCTACTAGCAGTGGCAACTCTCAATGTACAACACCATTAATTGCCTTTTCGCCCTTCTTCCCCATTTACATTTTTTATTTTAAATGGTAATGAGTAAAAGGAGTATGGAAAGAAATAATTTTTATCTATTTAAAAAAAATTCTAAATCAATAATTTTTAATAAGCAATTATACAACAGTAACTAATTACCATATAATTTCATTGTTTCAATAAGACAATAACACAGCACACAAGACAACGCAATGACAAAGTAACAGAGTTAACGAGTTATGCACGGGAAGTTATAGAATCACAAATGCACAATATAGAAAATAGTAAAATAATATTCCTTTTGTTCCAAAATATAAGATAATTATGAATTTTTTAAAATCAGTTTAAAATATTTTTAAACTCTAAATTAATACAATGATAAATATGATAAATTTTCTACAAATAATAAAAAAATAAAATATTTATATTATTATTTCGTAAATTTTAATAAATCAAATTACTTTGAATTAGAAAATATTTAAAATTGATTTTTAAAAATGAATAATAATTTTATAATTTGGAAAGGAGAAACTGAAAAAGATAAAGTATTAATATAATACCTTGGACGAACTTGGTTGGTGTTCCATTAATGTTGGTTTTTGAAGTAAAGTTATGAAGTTTTTGGAGTGGAGTGATGGAGTCAGGCAGTCAGCCATGAAAAGATCAGATCGTGTGGACTCTAAAGAATGTGGCTAAAAAAGAATTGAAGAAAAGATAAAAGGTTTAACTAGATACTTAAGACCTGTTTGGGAAAAATAAATAAATCTAAGGCTAAAGTAGAGTTTGGGATTCAAAATTAAATATTTTACTATATACTAGTTAAAAAAGTAAAAAACCAGGTGGGGCCAGGGCCCACCCCCGCCACTACATAGTGCTGCCATTGCCTACTAGCGTTTGTATCAAATAGGTATTCAAAATTAAGTATTTTAAGTCCATGTTGTTGACATGCTTCCCTGGTCAGGACCAAGAGCAATATGCTATGACTTGCCTGGTTTTATTCGAGGATACAAAACTGACAGTCTTTTTTCAAAAGGTCAGACACCTAAGCAAAGAAATTTTGAAAACCAAGAACAGATTATTGAGAAACAAAAGAAAAGGTCAATGCCCAAGTCCGTCAAGACACTGCTAGCATTTTGCTTAGAGTAATACATCAGCCAAAGCTCCAAGCATGCATTTGATGTATCTATAGATGCACAAATGAACCAAGAGAAAGAATTACTATGATACCTCATTGCACGATAAAGTGGCCTGTACCACAGAACATATGAAAGGGGCAATCCAAGTAGAGCATAAATAGTTGCAAGAAAGAAAATTTTAACACCTGGAGATAGTCAACCATGTCAGAAGCTCAATACTGAAGCCCTATCACCTGCTATAATAAAAATTTTAAACATAGCATAAGGAACACACTTACCACCGCCCTTAATCCAACAAACAATCACAGCAATGATGTTAAATACAAGGCAAATGACAATACCTGCATGGACATTAGCAGAAGGTCAAGGAGAAAATGGAAAACAGTAATTATCATAAAGCACCATACAGCAAGCAGAAATTTTAGAAGGATTAATGATAGACTCATCTTAGTCTTGTTCCCAACGACAATTCACAAACAATGAAGAGCAATTTTAGGGAATTTATAGATAAGTACATTTGAAAGCCCAAGAAACAAATTAGCAGAGAGGGACCAAAATTGATGTTATTAAGAACAAGAAATGTTTCTAGCACGGATTTTTGCTAAACTTCTTGGAAATATGGATTCCAACATTGTCAAAAGTTTTAAAGGGTAAAGAGCAGCAGTTTGTAAGAATAAGTAAGATAAGTCACTCATGATGCTGTTTCCAAGTAGGATATTCAGGATTTCTATGGGTGATGACAGGAGTAACTTTGATCTTCAACACTTCAGCATTTCATATAATTTCGTAGTATGTCTGTACATCAGCTTTACAACTTGTTGAAGGGAAAGAAATCTCACCAGTCTTTTGGTTAAAAAACATGGCAGATGTGCTTTCCCAGACATCAAAAGAAACAAACTTTCCAAGGATATGAACAGTGAAAACAGTTCTTGAGAGGTTAGAAACGAGCCAGCTGATAAACCTACAGCAACTACCCCCCCCCCTACTTCCCACGCAGCCACGTATACCAATATTTTGTAAGAAATTAAAAGCATACATCAATACTGAAATTGGAAGATTCAGTCGGAAGAGCTTTTATTATATCCCAAAAAATGAAAAGAAGATGAAAAATACAGAGGAACTAAATTACCCAACAAAAACAAAAGGAAAAAAAGAAAGAAAAGAAAAAAGAACATACCTAACCAACTTGCAAAAGCCAAATACTGCAACCTCTGAGCATTAACTGGTATCTCATTGGCAATATCATGATGAATAATCGGGAAAACTGGAGGCCAGTTTTTATCATCTACTGGAACATTGGCTGAATAGAAACATTGAAAGAAACAAATTAAAGGTGGCTCAATACAGAGAGAGCAAGCAACTACAGAGTTTCATCATTTGAATCGTTGGTCATTTCATAGCTTACCACTAGAAACAGCATCTTCTCTGCGTTTGATGTCCTGCAAAAAGACAAGGCAACAAATAACATGCATCCATGTGATATCGAAATTTTGAGTAAATAACAAAACACTGATGACGTATAAATGAAATAATGAATTATTGCTATGATACATGAATTATTGCTATGATACATTTAGGACCAAGTACTCGAGTAGAAACTATAGAAGTAATAGAACCAACCCTTTCCCTCCTCCTAAGATCTGCATCCCAAGCTGCGAGTTCTTTCTCTTTTTTCTTCGGATCCTGCAAAATTATCCAAAATTATACTCAGACTGCCCTACGATATTTAAGACAAGTACATGAATTAGAAATAGCAATGTCATTACATTCATGGCATCCAATGGTATATCCACAGTTGCATCATGTTTTTGGCCAAAACCCAGGGTATTAGCAACCATTTGAGGAATGCGTGACTTTGATCCAGGAGCAGCATTCCCATTCTGCAACAAATACCAATATACAGAGAAAACATTTAAAAATATATATACAAAGAAAAGTAAATAACATCCAAACTGCATCCCAAAACCATCTCAAGTCATATATGATTATATAAAGTCATCTAGAAAATCGAGGAATTTCTAGAGCTGTCGTGCAGTAATAATGCTTTTAATTATTGTAATAAATTTTAATTAGGATATTGGCTTTAATTAGATCTTAGAAGAGTATTTTCTTTTTATATTAGGATTCTTTACTTGGTCGCTAAGTCGTAGTGTTTCGATACAAAGAGTAATGTTTATTATTTCTCAAATTATTGAATATATTGATTTGAGATTAAAGTTTCATGCTTTTGTGTGATTCTCTAGCAATTCTCAGTGGGGATAGATACACTTATTCATTCTTTTCACCTTGTCCTACATTAGAATCTCTTCCGCATCTCCTACTCCATGATTGAAGATAGACCCCGGCATTGTAGATACTCAACACATCTGCAATCCCCAACTATCATTTGTATGCAAAGATCTCACCATCGATGGCACCATCTTCTCCAAATTTGGTGCTGCCGGTGTTCCAAAACATCATCATCTTCCAACACCACTATTGATTCTACCACTATTGTGAAAAGCCACCACCTACTAATTAGTGTTCTTCGATGATTTGTGTGAAAAACTCCACAATGGTACACATTGTTATCGTTAAGGGTGTTAATTTATTTTTTGAAACTATAGATAGATCTCTGGGAAATTAGAAAAGAGGAAAAAATAACATTGAGGAAATAAACCCTCTCTCTCTCTCTCTCTCTCTCTCTCTCTCTCTCTGAGTTAAGCAATTGAACAAACATAGAGGAGAATGGTGGTGTGGAGGAGCAATGGTAGGTAGTGGCGGCGGCGCAGACATGAAAGAGGATGGCCCAAATCTATTGAGAAAGAGCTGGGTTAATCATATTGCAAAATACCTAGTATGTCCCTCTCATTCAAATAATGCTTAACGGATGACGCCTCTGTTAATTTTTATTTTTAATAGATTGGACTGAATTTGCAGAATCTATAGTGTTAGAGGACCAAATAAGTTAATTTATAATGTTTGAGGATCAAATAAGTTAAAAAATTAGTTAGTAGACTAAATGTGAAAAATATGTATATAGTTAGGGGACTCGCAAAGGGATTATCTCTTTAATTTTCGACAAAAGTTTAGATCCTTGGGGCCTTGCTTGGTGCAACGGTAAAGTATCAAACGACCAAGCATGACAAATGAGACCACTCAATCAAGTTTGACAGTAGTCAACTCAAACACACAACAAAGGTTAGGCATTTCTCTCACTAAAGCACCATACATTGGCATTAGGCTTCCACAGGTTGCCATTTTAACAACATATTCAAAACATGAAACTCTAAAATGCACAATGATGTGAGACAACTTTTGGAGAAGAATACTTATAGAAAATAATTGATAAAACAATGAAAAATTAACTCGGGTGAGGCTCCGCACCTCACTACCCTCAAGGATCATTTACTTGGGTGATGCTCCACGCACCACTGCTCCAAGGGTTCTCAACCGTGGAAGAGAGGAAAATACCTCATAACTAAATATCAATAATCAATAATCTATTCTGTAGTGTTATTAACTTGTCGTAGATTACATCAATATTTGTAGACTCAAGACTCGAATATTACTTGGGAAATAATAAAAGAGATAATCGACTAAAATACCCATACGAAATATTAAAATCCTAATCACTATTAAATTTTCTAAATCCCCGCTAATAAATAAATTCATCATTTTTTCCCAAATTAAATATAACAAAAGTTTCATAAAACAAATACAAATTTCTTCTTAGCTTTGGACTCATCGACCTCATAAGTGGGCATGAGGGAGGATCTGTTAATTGATAATTACTATAGCATCATTATGCGCATATGCTGCTCGTTCTACATATAATCCATAAACGTGTATGCAGAGCTCACCTAAACCAATATATATTATTCAACTATAACCATAAGAAGGTGACATTAACATACTAATATTTGGAATGCTTACATATAAATGCAATTGTATATACATGAAGAAATATTATCAAACATGGCCATTTGACTACGCATGTATTCTTATGACTGTATGAGTTAGTATCTTAAGCTAAGCTATCTACAAGATAAATCAAATTCAACTGTTATTGCTCATGCCCACGTCTTATATAATTCTGAAAAATCAATTTCTAAATATCTCAATTCTGACTGTCTCAAATTTATATTCTATTCTTAATCAATTCAAGTGCTTATGACTTATGAGTCATTGTCATAACTGATGTAGGACAGCTGGCTTTGGAGTTTGAGGAAGAGTTAGATAGGAAACGGGGAAGAAGAACTGGTCCAAGGAAACGACCATAACTCCCGAAGAACTGGAGTTGTTCCCGAAGAGCTGGGTGCGATCGGCTTCGAGAGGGGTCTTCGGGTTCGGAAATGACGTCGTGGCTTTGGAAGTCCGGAACTTCTTCGGGAATGGCGTCGTGACTTCGGGAAGGCTGGATTGATATTCTTATCATTTTAATTATTCTTAGTTTGGGTAGGATTCGTTTTTGGTATTAGTATTTTAGTTGGAAACAAATCTTTTAAAATATTATGTAATTAAGTTGTTACCTATTAGGATTTTATTTCTGTAATTTTAGGGAGTTTGTTAGGGTTTGTTTCCGTATTTCTAGGAAGATTTGTTTCCATATTTCTAAGAAGATTCTAGAGTAACTTGAGTAGAAAGTTTCGTTAACTATATAAACCTGACTTGTGGGTTGAGAAAAGAGGTTCATTCATAATTATTATCTTTTACAATTGATATTGTATTATTTTCTGGTGGATTCCAGTTTGCGTTCTTAGAATTTTCGTTGGTAAATTCTTTGTGTTTTCCGTTTTGCGTCAATTGGTATCAAAGCCAAGGATTTTGCCTTGTCAATGGCCAACAACGAAGGCGGGGAAGTTAACCTTGACGACGCTGGTCGAAGGGATGTCGAATTATGGGCAGCAATTGACGAGCAACGACAGTCGATGGCAAGGATGGAAACTATGTTGCAACAACTGTTGGTGCGACAACCCAGACCCAACGACCCTATCAACAACGGAGATAGAGGCCAAGGACTTGCCCTTGGCCGCCTTGGAGGTGAGTATCCGCATGGAGCAGCGAGACGCGAACAATTTGAACGCCTTAGTGATGAAGATTTCGACGAGGTTGCAGGACACCAAAGAAATCCTCATCAACACCAAAATCGATCTGACTATAGAATATGCGCGGACATACCATTATTCCATGGTAAGTTGCAGATTGAAGAGTTTCTGGATTGGCTTTCTGAGGTCGAGAGATTTTTCGAGTTGACGGAGGTCACAGCGGATCGACAAGTTAATCTGGTAGCATGCAAGTTGAGGAGCAGGGCTGTTGTTTGGTGGGAAAAGTTACAGATTGATTGACGACAACAGCAAAACTCCTAACCGATCTTGGAGGCGAATAAAACAACTTATGATGAATAGATTTTTACCCCCAGATTATGAACAATTTATTTTCCAAAGTTATCATAACTGTGCACAGGGTAATAGGACTGTGGCCGAATACACAGAGGAGTGGTCTAGGCTTTCAGTGCGTAACAACTTGAATGAGACCGAGGCACAACAAGTTTCTAGGTATTTGGAAGGATTGAAGCCTTCTATTACAATTCGTTTGGGCAGTGGACGAAGCGCATAACATGGCTTTGAAAGCAAAATTAATGGAAAAGTCATCCAATCGATTTGCTTATCACAAGGACATGGCGCAGACGTCCAATGCAGCCGCAACCAGAAGTAGATTTTCGGCAAGTGATGGGAAGAATCAGTCTACAACTAATGTCGTTCAGTCACAAAATGGTTCGGAACCTACTAATACTCCTAGCGGAACACGACCTACGACATCAGCTACGAAGGAAATCTCACAAGCACTGAACCCATATGCTAAATCAGGCGGTTTAAGTGTTATCGGTGCGGGCAACCAGGTCATCGTTCAAACGAATGTCCAACGAGGAAACCGATGAACTTTGTGGAAATTGGTAAGGATGAAGAGGACGACCAGTACGCCGAAGAAGAAACAGATATAGGCGAATTCTGGGATGATGCAGAAATAGCCGAGGAACATGGATAGCATGTAAACTGCGTGATTCAACGAGTTATGTACTCAACGAAGTTAAAAGATTCCTCACAAAGAAACAATATTTTTAAGGCATGTTGCAGTGTTCAAGGCAAGGTTTGTGATTTAATTGTAGACAGTGGGAGTTGCGAGAATTTTGTGTCGAAAAAATTGGTAGAACACTTGAAACTGCAGGTAGAGAAGCACCCGAAGCCCTATGTCATTGGGTGGATTCAGAAAGGACCCAAGGTGAACGTGACCGAAGTGTGTAAAGTAACTATTTCGATCTGACAGCACTACCGAGACGAAGTGATCTGCGACGTAGTCAACATGGATGCTAGTCACTTATTATTGGGCCGACCCTGGTAGTTTGATGTGGATGTCACTTACAGAGGGTGCGACAATGTGTTTGTTTTCAATTGGGGTGACAGGAAGATTGCAATGGTTCCATTCCAAAACAAAATTCGGTTGGTGGCGTAACTAAGAACCCAAAAGAAGAGCAACCTTTACTATCGGTAACCACGTCAGCAGCTGATTTGGAGTCAGAAATTAAGGAGGCACATGAGATACATGTTGTGGTGGTGCGAGCTCTAGTGGTAGAAGGGAAGGAGGAGCAGAAATTTGTGTTACCCGATAAGGTACAATCCCTTTTAAGCAAATTCAGTGAGTTGGTGATGATTTACCGAATGACCTACCGCCACTAAGGGATATTCAACATCATATCGATCTAATTCTGGGATCAAGCTTACCTAATTTGCCTCATTATCGGATGAATCCTAAGAAAAATCAGATCTTAGCAGAGAAGGTGGAGGAATTGCTAAAGAATGGGTTCATTAGAGAAAGCATGAGTCCATGTGCGATTCCCGCATTGCTGGTACTGAAGAAAGATGGCAATTGGAGAATGTGCGTTGATAGCCGAGCGATTAATAAGATAACTGTCAGATACAGTTTTCCGATTCAGAGGTTAGAAGACATGTTAGATATGCTAGAAGGTTCCAAGTTGTTTTCAAAGTTAGATCTTCAGAGCGGATATCATCAGATTCGGATCAAGCCTGGTCAGAGCGGATATCATCAGATTCGGATCAAGCCTGGTGATGAGTGGAAAACGGCGTTCAAAACAAAGTATGGACTCTACGAGTGGGTAGTCATGCCTTTCGGATTGTTCAATGCGCCTAGTACTTTTATGCGACTTATGAATCAGGTATTTCGACCTTTCATTGGGAAATATGTTGTTTATTTTGATGATATACTGATTTATAGTCAGAATGAGAAAGACCATATGGAACACCTTCGGGCTGTGTTGGAGGTTTTGGCTAAAAACAAACTCTTCATTAACTTTAAGAAGTGTAGCTAGCTAGCCGAACGTCTGTTATTCCTTGAATATGTGGTCACTTCGGCGGGTATCATGGTTGACAAAGAGAAGGTGAGGGCTATACGTGATTGGCCTACTCCTAAAAACGTAGGAGGTGAGAAGTTTTCATGGGTTGGCAACGTTTTATCGGCGATTTATTAAAGATTTTAGTAGCATTGTGGCACCCATCACTGAGCGTTTAAAGAAGGGAAAATTTCAGTGGGAAGAAGCAGCTGATACAGCTTTTGCAGTTATCAAGGATTAGTTGTGTACTACTGTTTTTGCTCTACCTAGTTTCAAGAAGCTATTCGAGGTGGAGTGTGATGCTAGTGATATTGGAGTTAGGGCAATTTTGTCACAAGAGAAGAGACCAGTGGCATTTTTCAGTTAAAAACTCAATGATGCGAAAGTGGAGTACGTATGACCAAGAGTTTTATGCTATTGTTCAAGCTTTAAAACATTGGGAACACTATCTGGTCCAGCGATAATTTATTTTGTATACTGATCATCAAGCGTTGAAGTACCTGAACAGTCAGAAAAGTTTGAGTAATATGCACGCTCAATAGGCAACCTTTCTGCAAAAATTTCTTTTGTTCTAAAACACAAATCGGGTGTTTTAAATAAGGTAGTAGACACATTGAGTAGGCGTGCGAGTCTGTTGGTCACTATGTAGCAAGAGGTCATTGGGTTTGAGTTTCTGAAAGAGCTGTATTCGGATGATGAAGACTTCGCCGAAGTATGGGAGAAGTGTGTCCAAAAGCAAACAGAGAGAGAGTTTCATGTGGTTGATGACTATCTGTTTCATGAAAATCAGTTATGTATATCTCGGGTTCGTTGAGAGAGTGACTGATTCGAGAACTACATGGGAGGAGGTTTGAGTGATCATTTGGGACGTGACAAAACCATCAGTGGAGTAGCCGAACGGTATTATTGGCCTCAACTGAAGCGCGATGTATGAAACTTGGTTTGCAAGTGCTATATGTGTTGGACTGCGAAGGGTCAGGCTCAGAACACAGGTCTTTACATGTCTCTGCCAGTACTGAGTGCTATATGGGAGGATCTGTCGATGGCTTTTGTTCTGGGACTCCATCGGACTCAACGGGGAGTGGACTCTGTATTTGTTGAAGTTGATTGGTTCTCCAAGATGGGACATTTCATTCCTTGTCAGAAGACTTCAGATGCATCCCACGTGGCTCAGTTATTCTTTCGGGAAGTGGTTCGTCTACATGGAGTTCCTCAGTCTATCACTTCTGATAGGGATTTGAAATTCCTTAGCCATTTTTGGATCACACTATGGCGACGGATGGATACTACTTTGAAGTTCAGTAGCATTGCACATCCACAGACTGATGGACAGACTGAAAATTTGAACCGAACGCTAGGCAATTTGATTCAGAGTATTTGTGGTGATAAACCGAAGCAGTGGGATGTGGCATTGGCACAAGCTGAGTTCGCATATAATAATGTTATTCACACTGCTACGGGTCAGTCTCCTTTTGCTTTAGTGTATCGGCAGTCTCCTAAACATGCGTTAGACCTGGCACGTCTTCCCAAGGTTGCTGGAAACAGTGTTGCTGCTGAAAATCTAGCTGAGAAAGTTCGAGATATTCAGGTAGAAGTGAAAGCTAGGTTGGAAGAGAAGAATGTGAAGTATAAAGCCGTAGCCGATGCCAAAAGGCGTTCGAAGTTGTTTGAAGAAGATGATAAGGTTATGATATTTTTGCGTAAAGAAAGGTTTCCGATCAGTTCCTATAATAAGTTGAAACCACGAAAGTATGGTCCGTACAAGATAATCAAGAAGATCAATGATAATGCCTACGTGATCGACTTGCCTGCTGAAATGAACATCTCTCGTACTTTTAATGTTTCTGATCTTTATGAATTCTGTGAAGATGTTCCACTTTATCCAGATTATAACTCGAGGTCGAGTTCTTCGCAGGTGGGAAGGACTGATGTAGGACAGCTGACTTTGGAGTTCAAGGAAGAGTTAGATAGGAAACGGGGAAGAAGAACTGGTCCAAGGAAACGACCATGACTCCCGAAGAACTGGAGTTGTTCACGAAAAGTTGGGTTCGATCGGCTTCGAGAGGGATATTCGGGTTCGGAATTGGCGCCATGGCTTCGAAAGTCTGGAACTTCTTCAGGAATGGCGTCGTGGCTTCGAGAAGGCTGGATTGGTCTTCTTATCATTTTAATTATTCTTAGTTTAGGTAGGATTCGTTTTTGGTAATAGTGCTTTAATTGGAAACAAATCTTTTATGATATTATGTAATTAAATTGTTACCTATTAGGATTTTATTTCCGTAATTTTAGGAAGTTTGTTTGGTTTTTTTCGTATTTTTAGGAAGATTTGTTTTCATATCTCTAAGAAGATTCTAGAGTGACTTGAGTAGAAAGTTTTGTTAGCTATATAAACTCGGCTTGTGAGTTGAGAAAAGAGGTTCATTCATAAGTATTTTATTTTACAATTGATATTGTATTATTTTCTAGTGGATTCCAGTTTGCATTCTTAGAATTTACGTTGGTAAATTCTTTGCGCTTTCCGTTTTGCGTCAATAACAGATTACAAAACACTGAAACAGTATAATTTCAAAGAAAAAGTCCACCATTATGCCTTTAATTGCAATACAGATACCCAGTACCCACTAAAATTTGCTTAAATATTTGTATCTTAATTTCTTCTAGTAAGGAAAATTGCAAATTAGTGAGTAATTTGAAATAACATATGAACTTAAAAAGTTGTTTGGTAGCTAAAAGTATAAAATATCTTAATAACTTTTTAAGTTAAAAAATATCAATTTTAAATTTAAGAACATCTCAAATTGACTTTTCAAAAATCAATAATGATATTTAAATTTGGAACGAAGGGAGTGCAATATTTATAGACGCTCCATAGATTTAAATTTTTCATTAATAGGCCGCGCTTAATGATTTGAATTTATATTACCGATGAAGAGACCATAAGAGGTAAACAAAATTTTACCAAATAATTTTACCCTCAAACACCACTTTAAATACGCTCAAATATTTGCATCTTAATTTTTTCTAGTAAGGAAAATTGCAAATTACTGTAACAACCTTCTAAATTACCAAAACCTAGGAACTCCAGATCAAGATCATGATCCACAATACCAAATTAACAACAAAATCCAAAATCCCATCCAATAAAACACGGACATACAAAAAAATATCAAACAAATGAACACATTAGTCCACTCATTGATAACAAAATGGAGATATCAGACAAAACGAAATTAATAGCTAAAGATAGATAGATCTAGAAAAACGGTAAAAATTGGTAGGTTGAGAAGGTGGTAGTTACCGAAAATGGATTGACTTGTTCCTCATCAAAAGGGTTCGGATCGTCCCGCCGATTCATCTCTCTCTCTCCTCTTTCTTCCTAGATCGCCCCGACAAATTTGCAGATAAAAATTGCGAATAGATTGGTATATTACTTATATGCAGATTTTAGAGAGAGAGGGGTGCTGACTCGACAGTTGAGCGAAGCAGCACTATATAGGAATACTACTTTTATTTATTATTATTTTTATTTCAACATTATAATAATATTCATTAAAATAACTCAACAAATATTAACGATACTAAAATGAAGATAACATTGTTATAATTTTAATATATGTCTAGTTGTCAACCATATATAAAAATATTCATAAATTAACAATTCTATGATTATATTATTTATATATAACAATATATAAAAATAATAATATTATGAAATATAGATATATAATAATCAAAATAAACAAGTATAATAGAGCGATTTAAGGACAGGTGCACCACCGGTTCAGAGATAAATACCAAAACTGTATCGGTCCAGATTTAAAATATTTTGTACCAAAACCACACCACGCGAGGTCTACGGTTCCAATAAAAATAGGTCGATTCAATGCAGTTAGATCGTTTTCAAATTGGTTTCAGTTTAACTCGTCATCATCCCTAGATCAAATAGAACCGTAATTATAATTTCTCTTTATTTTCTCCAATTTATATAAAAAGATAATGTATATGCCAATAAATTTATAACGAAATTAAATTGCAATTATCATGAAAGTGTATGTGAGATAAGATAGAATAAATTAGGGCAATATTATTTTTACTTTTTACCTATCTCATGTATACATATACGTCACAATTGTAAATCGACATAAAACTTTTGTAATACACAACAAAACTCTTTTAAATATTTACATATTCGATACTTAAAAAATAAATATAAAATTTTCATCATATATAAACAACACTCATTTTTAAAATTTACACTTCAAATACTCGTTTGTGTCCTTAGAAGCAGAGTTGTTTTTTGTCGTTGATTATTTTGATATATTAAAATGATACATTTTTAACAAAACAAATTCAATAAATTTTTAAATAATAAATTCAATAAAATGCACATCTTATTATTTAAGGTCATGTTTGTTTACAAGGATGATAATCTCTGGATTATAATTCATGAGATTATAATCACAAGACTATGATTAAAGTCACATGTTTGCTTTTTATGGAATTATTCATGAAATAATTTAAAATAATCTTATGTTATGTTTGTTTTTTTCAAGATTAATTAAATGATTGGATAAAAAAATATCATTTAAACTATTATACCCTTATTATTAATAACATATTTTAAATTATAATTTAAACTTGTTTATACATCTAAATAAACATATAGTTATAATGGAGTTTATTTCTAAAAAACATATAATTATTTTAAAAACCATAGAGATACATTTGAATGCTACTAAAACATTTAACTAGTCTAACAAATTATTATTATTAATCTAACAGATTATTATTATTATTATTATTATTATTATTATTATTATTATTATTATTATTATTATTATTATCATTATTATTATTATTAACAGATTAATAATAATAAACTAGTTTATTTATTTGAATGCTACTAAAACATTTAACTAGTCTAACAGATTAAAACATTTAACTTTCTAACAGATTATTATTATTATTATTATTATTATTATTATTATTAGTCTAACAGATTAATTATTATTATTAATTAAAACATTTAACTAGTCTAACCGATTTAGTCAAATTATATTGACCAAACAAATTATAATTTATTTCCCAGGTCTACTGTCAACTATGAAAAATTAAGATATCTAGATTAAACAAATTATAATTAAATTGATCAAACAAATTATAATTTATATCTTCATTTTTCATAGTTTAGGTGTATAAATAAGTTTAAATTATAGTTTAATCAGTTGGACTAGTTAAATGTTTTATAATTATATTAATATTTGTTTAATTTATCTAGATATCAAATAAAAGTTTGAATGTTTATTGGATTTTATGCAAAAAAAAATTAAGAAGAATAATGTAAGGAGTGCCGAGTAAGGGATTTGAAGCAGGTGCTACCATAATCAATAGTCATAAACGATTTTGACCAGTTTAGGTGGTGTTTGATAAAATTGAATATTAAGATCTGAACAGTTTAGACATTTGAATAATTTAGAATATCTGTCTAGAATTGTATCTTAATGAAAAAATGTTGTTTGATAATTAAATTTTTTAAAAATATCTTAATAACAGTATTTTACCATTTTAACCATCTGAACAGTTTAAGCAAAACCTGATGTTAATAAAAACCCACCACCACCATCAGAGGTGGCTTTGCCAAATCCGACCACCGATGAAGAACGGAACCCTTTGGTTCTGAGAATTCTGGTTCGGATTTGGAATGCAGAAAATTGCTTCTCTCATCAATTGACTTGCTTGATGTCGGATCTGCTGTTTTCCCTTTTTTTTGGTCGATATTTTTTTGGGGGTGATGAGAGGAGAACAAAGTTGAGTGCATGAGGAAAGAGAGAGAAATAGGAAAGGATGCAAATTGATTAGGGGTATCGGGGATAAAAGAGGAATTTTGTAATATTAAAGAGGTCATTTTTGTCCAAAAAATAATTAATTTTATTCAAATAGACCTCTAAATGGTATAGATTTAATTTTGTATCTTAGTGATTAAAAGCCATTAAGAGGCAAACAATTTTTTTATCAAACAAGTTGTAACCCAAACAAACACGTCCTTAGTCAAAATCTATTTCCACTAAAAGAGGAGATAGTTTGATAAATAGATAGAATAGGATATTATAGTCATTTTAGAAAGAAAAAAAAGTCGAGGTTAATTTTGTCTAAAAAAATTTAGTCCCAAATAATAGATTAAACATGGTATTAAATAGTCTCACATATTAAGCCATTTTATAATCCCTGTATAAATAGTCTAAAGTCCAAATCTGAAAACAAACAAAACACTTGGGAATTGGAATTAATAGTCTTATACTACCTCCGTCCCATAATAAGTGCTTTTTTAGCCTTGATATTTTTTTCCAAAATAAGTGATGTGTTAGGACTCCAATACAATTTTTATAATATTTTTCCATATATGCCCTTGTGCAACCAATGGTATTTATTGCGTATTTATTGGAAAGTTGAAAGATTGAAGAAAGAGAAAGAGAGACCAAAAGGTAATAAAAAAAGTTTCAAACAAAACAAAGAAAGTATATTAAGGGTATTTTTGTCATTTTAGCTTGTGTATTGGTATGTGTGATTTAAGCTTAAAAAGCAATTATTATGGGACGAAGGTAGTACCAAATATAATTCTTGAAAACAAACATAGCCTATATGTGTTAACAAAGAAAATATTTCTATTGTTTTTTTTTTGTTGCTAAATTTCTATTGTTCTTTTTTAGGATGGAAGGAGTATTAAATTTAAAGTTAATAAATTAGAGAAAGTATGATACCCAATTGACCAATTGTGTAGGCAAGTCAGATAGACAATCTTGTAAGCCACTAAAGAATATAAAACCTCACTAAATTTTGGTACCAGCATGTTTTGGTATCATTTTGGTACCATTCTCATCCCAAATGAGAATCTAATGGTATTAAATTAATTTTTATCCTATCCCAATTTATCATTTATTGTTATTAAACTATTATAATTTATCATTTATTTTAATAATAATATCTTATAACCCAAAAGAAAGTTGAAGAGTTTAATCGTTACTCTCCACTTTTATGTGCGTGTATATATATATATATATATATATATATATATATATATATGAGGACGGATTTAAAACACTCCTCTTAAATAACACTCTATTAAATAGCACTCCTTTACTAAAACTACGTCATTTTGAAGATTCTTTTAAAAAATAAGTGAGGCCGCGAGTGACATTTTTGTAAATAAAAATAAAGCAAGTGGGACCACTCTATTTTAATATGAAATTTCTTAACATGTGCTCTTATGGCACATGTTAAGCACACATTCAAGAGGATATTCTCTTGAATTGTGTGCATATTCTCTTGAACTTGGTACAAATGCAGAAATCAAGAGATGCACACAATTCAAGGGAATATTCTCTTTAACTGTGTGCTTAACATGTGTCCTAAGGGAACATGTTAAGAGGACCCTTGTAATATTATTTTGTTTTTTAAAAGAATCTTCAAAACGACGTAATTTTAATAAAATAGTGTTATTTAAGAGAGAGCACTATTTAAGAGAAGCGCTTTAGAGGGAGAGAGATGATGGATATAAAACATACCTCTCTTAAATATCATACATTTATTTAAACTACGTCGTTTTGGATATTATTTTAAAAATAAAATAATATTAAAAGAGAGTGGTCCCACTTGCTTTCCTTTTATTTACAAAACTACCACCCACGGCCCCACTTGTTTTTAAAAGAATATCCAAAATGACATTGTTTTAACTCTTAAAATAATAGAACACACAAGCTTGTATGTGTATAAGACACATTCCCTTTTTCCATATATATATATGCATAATTGTATTTTTTTATTGTCTTCCTAATAACTTTGAAAAAAGCTAATATTTTACGTAATTTTTACTATGTTTGTGTTCATTTAGTTGTAATTTTCGACGATGTTAATATGGTTATTTATGTTGTAAAATTAGTGCTCGACTCAATGTCACCAAAAGAAACAAAACATATAAGGTAGAATATTTTAGTATTTTTTATTGTATTATGGTTGTTACCTGTATCATTGTTAAAATAATTTATAAGAAAATCCAACACTATTTTAGAAAAAGCTTGATGTCATTTAAATCTTAACAAAAAAAAAATTTAGTATCATACTCGATGAATTTTTATAATATTTCTCACAATTTTAATCGACACGTCAAATATCTGTAAATACTAACTATATTAATTAAGATAAACATGTACTTTGCACGGATTAGAAAGCTAATATTTTATAAATTTTAAAGTAAGTGAATTTAACTTTAAACAAAAAAAATTATAAGTAGTATAATAAAAGTGTGTTAAATGTGGAGACAGGTAATATGTGAAGAGATAATTATAATGCCATAGATTACAATCATTCCTCTCAACTTTCAAAATGGGGTTTTGTTTTCTTGTGAGCCCAATAAATTAGGCTGAAATAATATTATCTTATTAGTTTTATTATTTCCAAAATTTAAATAAAATACATTAATTTTAAATCTAAAAATGTCTAAAATTAATTTTATGAAGTCAAAGGCACTCTTATGACTTAGAATTATTACTTAGAACAAAGAGAGTATATATTTTAAGAAAAATACTCAAATTTAATTGGGAGAATGTGAAAGAATCCTAATATATATATTGCGAAAGATTTATGTCCAATAACGATTACAATATATATCAATATATGAAATTGGATACTATTATAAAATTGACATAGTACATTAAATACATCGTAAAAATAATATTAGTTTGGTCGAAAAGGGTCCCACTGTCCCTCACAAACTAACTGGAGTGATGTTGCCCTTATGGCATCTATATATTTTTTAATTATTTAATTATTTATTGTGAATAAATATATTATATAATAATTAATTGATGTATTTAAGGCAACAAAAAACATCATCCTTTTTGTTGTTATATAATGGAAGTCAAATATTAGATGGCAAATAACAATGGAAATCCATTTACATCCTTTTATTACATATTCATTGAAGGGTGAAAATGTGTACAATAACTATGACTAATGGTTTAATGATGAAACTTAATAAGATGGTATATTGACAGGCATAAATATTTACAGAATTACGTTTGAATCGAAGGAATAGAATAGAGAATGCAGTGATTCATTCCATTCTAGTTGAAATGAATTATTCCATACTCTCCTTCCCCAAAGAATAAAATCATAAATTTGGAAAAAATAAGAATGATTCAATCCATTCCAATCGCAACCAAACACAATTTTTTTTTTCATTTTATAGGAATGAGTCATTCCATTCCTACCTTCATTATTCCAATCCAAACGTAGCATAAGGGAAATGAGTAGCATATAAACAAAAAGATAACAAAAAAGATGAATGGATGCATTGCTCTTGATATATATATATATATATATATATATATATATATATTCAATTTATTTACACTATAGTGGCAAGGCTACAACTGATCATGTGTTGGAGTTCGGCTAGTTGGCTGATTTAAAACATTGCCTAAGAACATTGCCTGTGAACTTTGCCTGAAAGAGAGAAGCAAAAATACCGGTAAGAGCATAAGCAATGGCGCAAAATGGGAGAGCCTCGGATTCGTTAGCCGACAATGCTGCTGTTATGAATCCATGAGCACTGCAACACAACCAATAAATTTAGAACATGAGGTATTTCCCACAGTAATGGCCTATATATTTTTTTTTTAATTTTCTCTTACCATGATTCGTAAAGCCATAAACAAGCTAAAGATGTTTTGAAAACCAAACTGTTAGTTTCAGCCCAGCTGATATTTGATTCAAAGATTGTTGAACCTTGAACAAACATTTTACAATTGTAAAAGGTATTAATTATATCCAGAAATTGAAACTACATGTCAGTCAAATATTTGTCATCTACAGAAACATCTGCATACCTAGATGCAGTCGCAATTCCTCGAGCAATGGGGATCTTGCAAGCGGAGTTTATCAAGCATTACTGGTACAAAATTTGCTCCTACCAAACCAGTTACTACAACAACTGCGGCTGTGATGGATGAATTGGCATCTACAACAATATGGGGAAGAAGGAATCCAATTAAAAGGTATATTCAAATCATGCCCAAACATTATATATGCTTTAACTTATTTAAAATACAAACTAAGTTGTTGGAAAAGTCAAGTCAGAGAACTCCAAGGGGTACTTGGCTCAAATGGTAGGGAGCCATGATAACTGTCTCTATGACTCTATGGTACAAGTCATAGATTCAATACTCTGCAAAGACAAGGTATTGTGTTCACCCAGGTATTACAAGTGCAAGCATGTGTCCGCGATAGAGAGGGTAGTTATGAAGTGAAGGGATGTTTAGACAAATACCAAAATACATATAAACACAACTAACCAGCTGCCATGTTCAGGTTGGGTGCTTCACCTAATTTTCTCTTCGTAACTTAACCAACATCTGGACTGTATTATTCTTCGATGATCTTGAAATATCTATAACATCCTGCAGGTCCTCTTCAGAGTAAATTAATACCCAGTCACCATCGTTATCCAAGTAATTGATGTCAAACATTTCGTCCTTTAATCTCAGCCTCTCCGCTACTTTCCCCCTCAACTCTACCATTCCTGATGAAAAAGGTAGCTGAAACTTTATAGTATTAGCTCTATCTCCACTGGAAAATTTTGCTTTTATGGTCAGGGAACCTGCATCTTGTAAAGTTGTCACATTATGTATTTTATGAGCACTAGCAACTGCGGCTTGCTCAGGTGGAACATTAGAATGTGAGATGTCATTTCTATTAGATTCTGGAATTCGTTGTTCACCATTTTGACCAAACTCAGTTAAGCATTCCAAAGTAGATGGGGAATGCTTAACCTTTTTTCCCTTCTTAGATGGCCACTTTAAGATACCTTGTTTCCTACACGCACGTTTCAGTGTTGATCGACTAACTGCAAAAGAAAATTCCACATAAGTTGGGTCCTTTCTATTTTTGCCACCCTGAGTGTTCATCCATTCTTTTAACAATAAGAAAAAAAAACAAGTTAGAATAACAGAGCTGTTATTGGTGATCACGTAAATTTTGTGTCTTGACTGTTTTCTTTTCAATTTCTCTTTGCTATTGTTTTTCGCTGCATTGATATTCTTCTAACAAGAGCATGATCACAGGCAACAAAATTTCCATATGCTTACTGCATGTACTTACTGCCAAGGCGCTCCGCAGCATCAACAAGCTTCAGTTGGAAATGTTGTTCGAGAACCTCATAACTAAATGAATTTTCATTTTCTCTGTTTGATCCCTCCTCCGAAGTCTTTCCGTTGAATGTTTTCTCTGAACAAGTAACAGCTGTATCACTTTGCTCTACATCAATAGAATTGCCTTCGTTTACTATACCATCCTCTACAATCAATTGTCGATTTTGTGAATCTAGGAGCACCGCTTCATCTTTAAAATACAAGGATTCAGGCCTAGATGAGGATCTAGTAGCCTGAGACATTTTATAATGATCAGGTTTGTAATTAACGGAAGACTTAATTTCTTCAACCGATAATTCCTCTCCCAGTTCTCCTAGAGAAACTCTATAACCGTGTAAATGCTGCTTCATTGTTTCCCATATGGAGTTCAAAAGTGTATGGGGGTCTTCACTATCTGCTTTCCAAGGGGGCAGAAATAACTCTAGTACATAGTTATTATTTCCAGTACAAGTACCCTGCAAGCATATTGCAAAACAGCCTTTTAACCCAAACATGCGAGCATAATGTGCTAAAGGGTAGTCAGGTTTGGAAAGTTGGGTAATATCGTCACAGAAGAAGCATTTACTCTGGCAAGCGAATGCCCTCCCAGCAACCCCTTGCCCCTTCAGCAAGTGATGTTCAGCACACGCCTCACGAAAACCCCACATGTGAGCATCTACAACATAGAATGCTACGTCAGATATGGACATATATACTTGCCCCATGCAGCTTCCATTAAAGCTATTGCAGATCTTTTTCAAATTGCCACCACAGGCTAAAACACTGTGATGCCTGCATGGAACCCAAGTCTGAGCCAGGGGTAACTTATAGGTTTCACACACCAGTGTCAATATCTCCAGAATTTCAGCCAGCTCATTTTGGCGAGCTTCATTACAAATCTGGTTTATAAGCATGGTCCAATAAATAAGTTTCCAAAATCAAATAAAGATTAATAGCACAAGGTCAGATTAAAAATATATAGTACTATTAATATTGCATTTGCTTGCCTGTGTGTTTGGGTGATCCGAGATCTCTGAACTTCTCAAATTTACTGCCTGCAAGGAAACTGATATTACTAACAGGTTTTGGAGCGGTAAGTTCAACAAAAACGAAGGCCAGTCAGACTATATGAATACAAAAGGCATCATTTTACTAAGAAGTATATATGCACACTTTGTGCATCCAGATATAATTGTTCCAAGTTAAACTATTTTTATTTCCATTGCCACTTGCCACCTGAATTGACATCTCCAGCAAGAATGGGATATGTTCTATTTGTCTGGTTGATAAAATGTCAAAAATATTGTGCAGATATAAGGGTTCTTTTTTCCTTTTTAAAGTTTTTAAAACGGTTCTCTCTCTTTGTTACTGACTCTCATCAACTTCCCCATTTCAGTTTCCCATATAGAATCTTAAACATCACATTTTGGCCCAAGTACGTCAAATTGATAATAGCAATTTCAGATTCTTGGACATCTACCTGTTTTCCCATATCCTGGGACTTTATTGATTGCACAGGATTTTAGTTTTAACTGCTTCCAAGTCCAAAGGGAAAGGACAAATACTTCCTGTTTCATTAGTATTTTCTTCACGAAAAGGTTTCCAATTTTCATATGATTATACCATCAAATCAGTCTCATATATCTTGTCGTCTACTGTCCAAGAAAGGAAAGGATACAAACTTTCAAAAGGAGGTGCTTCCTTTGTTAAGTTTTGAAACCAAAATCTATGATCATGTTATATAAACATGACAAAGTTAACTGCTCATGAACATCTGTTTGCCAACTACGTACTCGCAGTTATTCACATATAAAATAAGTGACATCTTTTATCCCATCTTTCTATCATAAGTTGCAAAGCATTTGACATCATAATCAAGGATCAATTTTCATAAATGAGAAAAGACATGGATATAAGCCACAGTGAACACTACATATATTAACATCTCCAAGAGTAGTCATAGATCAAACCCAATCCTCTCTCCCAGTCTCCAAACAACCTTTGTTTATAACTCAAAATATCTGAAAGAAACAATTCCATTAATTATCCAATATTGGTGTCCGTAGGAAACTGGAAACCTTTTTGGCTGCTAACCCAATCCCCTCTCCCAGTCTACAGACAACCTTTTGCATATAGCTCAAAATGTCTGAAATATAGATTCCCATTAATCTCTCTAATATTGGTGCATTTAGGAAAGCCTTTTGGCTGCTAATAATCCAGAGATTTTCCTGAAGACACTCGTGATACATTTATACATATAAGGCGAAGATGTAGGACAACATCAATTCATAAGCATCAAAGGTTTGGAGAACTATACTATTAACATCAAATGACTATGGAACCAACCATGAACAATGTCAATAGTTGAATTAGATGTGCATTACAATTACATCCGTTTAAAAAAGCTCATTGAACAATCTAACATAACATGAGATTTGAATATGCATATCAAGTTTGGAGAACTATACTATTAACATCAAATGACTATCGAACCAACCATGAGCTATGTCAATGGTAGAATTAGATGCAAAATACAAATACATCCGTCTAAAAATGTGCATTATCTAAGCTCGTTGAACAATATTACATGACATGAGAATTGAATATGCATATCAAGAAGGTGTGGCTGTAGGGGACCAACCTCAAGTGCTTTGCAGACTTTGTCGATCTCAGGGGAATAGCTAATTTTCTGTGAAGTCATTATGAGCTCAAGCACACCAACACAGGACTGCCCAGAAGGCTCAAACACTGGCAAAGCCAAGGTTCCCTGAACATTGTAATTCAAAGCATGATCAAGCCGTGGATACTCTTTACTTGAGTAATACTGCACATTTGGGGTCCATTCGGGGAGTTTTTTGCTTGAAAACACGGCCAACAAGTTCAAGTCCTTCGTAACCCTCCTCATCCACTGAAAACGCATACATCAACGACACCATTCTATACTGATGAAGCCCATTACTATTGGGTCAAGAACAAAGGGTTGGCCAGAAGTAGTGAGCACATAACTATTGCCAATCATCACAGGTGCCCAAACCTGAGCTAGAACATGTTGTTCAGTCATTTCTTTGAAATACCGGAGAGCCATTGTCATCCTCTCCTTAATCACACAAGACCCATCTGAATATTCTAGTGGAACAAATCCCAATACAGGTGGAGGCATCCTTCCATTTTGATTACTTTCCAATTTGCTATCATTTATTGATTCTGTATTACCTGAACATAAGCAAAATGTTCAAAATTATAAGCGAATAAACGAATCCCTGTTTGCAGTCAAGTAAGCTATAGCACCATCTACCATGAACTGCAACGGTTTAAATAATGGAGAAAAATAAATTAGGGAACTACATGACTTAGTAGTTAATGAGACAAACCAATGACATGGAGGACAAATTTCCAGCTTTGAAGCATAGCATAATTGTAAAGGCAATGATGAGTGGTACTAGCAAGCACGAAACAATACATCACCTGATTATTTCACAATAAACTATTTGGTTGCAAAAAAACTACATGAAAATAATGCAAATAAGGAAGTTTCTTTGTGATTTGAAAGCAAATACGAAAGTGCTTCTTCGGTCTCAAATATTTGTTTGTGACTAGTAGTATCATATGAATCTCTAACTGTACTGTTTATGAGTTTTAAAACCAATGGAAAAGAAAAGAAATGGATGAAAAATCTAAGTTTTATGTCCATCTTTCAGTGCTTGTTAGTTTATTAAGGGAGAGGGAAAAAAAGAAACCAATAAAAAACCTTGTCGCTTTTCTAGCCAAAATTCTTTGGCAAAAAATGGTGAAATTTGAGCGGCAAAAATTATGAAATGTAATAAGGGCATTGATATCTGTGCACTAAATAGTGATAGTTGTGACGCCCCCAAAATAGGTTCAATACCAACCCATTCTGAGTCGCCAAATTCATGTACAGAATTTCAAATACAAAACTTTTATAAGAAAAGGTCGTAAGAAATACGACCATACAACTGTGAATTTTAATGCAAACCGTATATAATACGAAATATAAACATTCAAATTCATTCCTTATTCATTACAATTATTATCACACTATTTTACAAAAATAAAGAGGACTACAACTGCTCTACTCTGACCATCACACTGTTCCCCGACTAGTTCCCGCAACATTCTCATTCTCTGAAGAGGACAATAGATAAAAAGGATGAGCTCAACTAGCCCAGTAAAGAATATTATGACTAAGATAATAAAAAAAACAAATTATCGTTAGCCTTCAATAAATCAGATAAAATATTATGGACAACAGGTTTTAGATCAATATTCGCAGCGGAAATAACCATTCATTAGAAAAGTTAAGTAGAGAATGAAGTCTACTATCTTCTATGATTTAAAAGTCCATCATCAATATTTTATCCCTGTAACATCAATCAATATACATTTCGAACAAATATTCATCTTTGCACTACGGGCCAAAAATATTCATTTGTATCACCAGTTGGTCATGTTCATCTCAACACCTGTCCATCTTTGCACTACGGGCCAAAGATATTCATCAGGTAATCATTCATCTTTGTTCTACAGGCCAAAGATATCCAGTTACATCACCATTTAGAACTGAGGATGATGAAAAATAATATAAATAACGAATCCAGTGAGATAAAGGACAAAGATTAGATATTCGTAATTTAGTTTATCCAAGTTTAAGAATACTCCATAATGATACTTTGTGGAGAAAATTCAAGAATAAAGATCAAAACTTGGATCCAATCAAAGATAGGACCTATAATAGCCAACTTGGACAAATAGAAGAAAATTTAATTTTTCCGTATACGTGAATAGTGTCGTATACGTGAATAGTAACCCCGACGAAAAAAGTAAGAATTTCATAATAAAATCCATGCCAATATTTTTTGGTATAATGATATTGAAAAGAATAACATCATTTACGAAAGAAAATAACATCCTTTATCTTAAAAGAAGAGTATTTCTGACTGGTAGGGCGCGAATATTCTTGAAGAAAACTTTCACTATTTTCTACACTCAAAGCTTTCTTAAACTCAAAAGAAATACGCTCAATATTATAAAAGAAGAATTCTCTGATTCTGGTGTGATTTTCAATTCTAAACTAAGCATCCTATTTATAGGAGAATGGAAGGATACTGTTTGAATTTAAAAAATCACGGACTGCACAGTGAAAAATTTCGGACGAATTCACAAGCGCGCACCGGCGAAA